>JANZLC010021154.1:0-10972 GCA_026413385.1 Erythroxylum gracilipes
AAGTTGTGCCTTCTTCCATAATGATCTCTAGAACATCAACTATGGAGTCAAACATCACGATTAAGCTTGATAATGATTTATAATGTGTACCCCAACGTGTGTCACCTGGTCTTTGAAGATAAGTTTCTTGAAGTAAACCTTTACCACTTGAAAGTTCACCATTTTCATCCCTTCAACAATCTTACTACATTGCTTCTCACGTAGAAGATCTTTTCTTTTACAAGAACATTCAACTACATTTAATAAGCTTGAGATTGTGTTAAACAACAAGGCAACGTGTACATGATTCTTGGCCACCGTTACAAGTGCTAATTGCAATTGGTGAGAGAAACAATGAACATAGTGAGCTAAATTATTTAAAATCAAAGTCTTCAAACCATTAATTGTTCCTTGCATATTGCTAGCTCCATTGTAGCCTTGCCCACGTAGAGATGATATACTCAATCCATGCTTTAAAAACAATTCATCTATTGCAAACTTTAGTGATAAAGAGGTGGTATCACTAACATGAATAATACCAATAAGTCGCTTAAGCACACATCCTTTTGCATTCACATAACATAAAACAATAGCCAATTGTTATTTGATTGAGATATCACGAGACTCATCAATAAGGATAGAAAATAACCCACCTTGAAGATCATTAATCATGGCATTGGAGGTTTCAATTGCAGTGGCTTTGACAATATCCTTTTGTATGTCAGGAGTAATGACTTTGAGATTTCCGCAGGCATTGTTTAAAACAACATTGTTGGTAGCTTCATTATGGTCAACCAAGAATTGTAAAAGTTGAAGAAAATTACCATTATTACTAGAAGTCTTTTATTCATCACAAACACGAAAAGCCAATCCTTGACGTAAAAGGAATCGAACACAAACCACTGATGTAGTGAGTTGGGTACAATAGTCCTTTCAAGCTTGGTTGGATTGGTTAGCATAAGCAACTTGAATATGTTGTTTTTGATTCATCAAATCTTATCATTTCTTCCCAGCTATATTGTGAGAGCTATTAGGACCTCCTACATGAATATGAAATCTATCTTTTTTCTTTCAATTGTTAAATCCATTAGTAACAAAGGTATCACCACTTGCTTGACTTCTAATATCCGGCCTAAAAAGATAGCAACATAAGCAAAAAGCTGCATCTTTTGTAACATTATACTCTAACCAATTAGCGTATTCTTTAAACCAAGATGGAACAAATCCACGATAAATATTTCCAAGTTTTCTTTGTGAAAAATCATGCTCAAAAGGTTGACATGGACCCTTTCGCAAATAAGCTCTTTGTATTCTATCACGGTCATTAGGATGATAATCTGAAATTTTTTTCAACAATCCTGGATCGGACTGAAGATCATCTAAATTGACTTCTAAATGAGGATGCTTTAAAGGGTTGGGGCTAGAATCCTTATTTGTAAGAGGCCTTTTGAGAAATTTGTCCATAATTGAAATCAAAGTTAAGTAATTTGAAAGATATCATGATATACAAATAAAATATGTACATAAGAACATTAAGAAAGAATAATGTTGTAAGAAAAAAAGTTTGTTTAAGAACCAACAGCTGCATTATTATCAAAAAGGAAAAAAAAGCTACATTTGCTAATCCATCACTTTTTTCAATTAATTATAAATTTCATATTTGATATTTCTACAGCCCCATTTTATTTATTTATTTAAAGCACTCATTGTCTCATTGTCCATTCATCAGTTCATAAAAATTGATATTTGATCTCTTTCCTTTTTGTCTCTAAATTGGCGAGAATCGTTGAATTTCTCGCTATGTGTTTTGAATTACTAATTTTCTCCTTTTTCTTTCTTTTGATTATTTGACTAATTAGTAAAAGAAAATCTACAAATGCTACAATGAATCAATGAGTTTCACATATCCACATAAAAAGATATTATAAACGTATCATATAGGGACAAATTGAATACAAAATAAACTAGTTAAAACTAATTAAAACTAGTTGAATAACACTTTACACAGATACAAAATATGAAATACACAAACAAAAAGTATATATATATGTAATATCAAACCACTTTGTCAATGAAGCGTAATTTTGCACGATATTATCTAAGCTAAGCTACCATCAAAGGTATGTACCCAGTTCAGAACAAAATTGGACATATAACTTATAAGGGAATGCACAGGTAATAACAATATGCAAAGACAATCCTTAGCACCAAAGCAGATTTTGCTAATACCAATAAATCCGAATATCCAATCACCAAGATGAAGTGGGAATTTACCTATCAAGTATCAAATATCAAAGCCCTCATCGACATATCAGTAGAACGGGGTGGGGCCCGTAAGAGAATCCTTTCCACAATTGCGTTCAATATTTCAATTATACCTATTCCCTCCTGGATAACAATAGCAACACTATAGATTATTGTTTGTCGCTTTGGGTGTGATCCTCGTGGACAAATAGAGAAGAATACGTGGTGAAGAAGCCAAAAAGACAAAAAGTAGCGTACTAAAGAAGCCAAAAGGTTATAAAAAATTTGAAAAAAAGTCAATTAAGCATGTGGTTTTTTATCTCTCTATTTGTAAACTTTCATTTAAAAAAGTCATGGGCCCAAATAATAGTAATCTTAATAAAAATGGATGGGCTCAGATTTTATTTTTTATTTAATATCTTAATATATATATATTTTTTATTAATTTTTTGTCACCAATTAAATTAATAGGGGCAAAATTTTAATTTTTTATAGGATCAAAATTTAAAATAATAATATTTTTATATGAAATTTTTTGAGGCAACGGGGTTAACCGCCCCCACTTTCCCTCATTGTGCATTCGTCCCTGGGTGTCACACCGTCGAGAATGATGCGTAACCAACGTCACTGATGATAGACATGTGTTCACCATCTGTGCTTATCGCTGGAATATTGCAGCGTTGAGGATGGCGGTGAATCTACTGGGTCTATGACATTATGCCTCGATGATGATCCAGACGCTACTAGTGACTGTGGCATGTGTCGATGTTGGTGATGCCAGACGTCGTCGGTCGTGATGTTACAGCGTCTATGTCACATGTTTATTGTCTACTTCCCTCCTCATTGTCGATGGTGATGATGTTTCCCTTGGTGGCAAAAGACAACATCGATGACTGTCGAGTTAGTCATGTGTGCGGCTAGTGTGATGGTGCATCATCGTTGTTATGTCGTTGGTTGTTTTAGATAATGATGAACGGTGTTAATAATATTAAACAATAAAAGATGAATGAACGTGAACAGTATTAGTAATAGTAGTAGTAATTATAAATAAATAAATAAATAAATTTATGCATGCATAAACAGTTATGATAGTGTACGTGAATTATAGAATTAATTACAATTATCAATAGTACAATATATGCATGTTAACGTGACTAGTAAAAAAAATAAGGATGAAGTATATGCAGGTTAACATGAATAGTAAAAAAATGAGGATGAAATAGATGCATGTTAACTTGTTTATGGATTTTGACAGCATCACTGTTATCAAGATTAATAATTATTAGGTATAGTGTTTTGTATGCATTTGCGTTAATAGCAATGATTGGCAGTATGTTTATGACTTGATAATTGAATATTTAATATTTTACGCATTTATCAAATTTGGAACAATATTATTTTAAACTTATGAATCACCAAAGTGATCAAATCTTTAGGATAATTAATTCTAAATTGACTAGAATTTTTCAATCATTCACTCATAAAATTGATGCTATAAATAATGTTTATCTATGAGTAGACTGAAATTCATTATTATAAGAAATGTATGAATTACCCAAAGGTTAATTGGTTGTTCTTATAATTAATGAATATGATTGTTTGGTAATGTAAATTCACTATTAGTTTTACTTATGTATCCAAAGATAATAAATATTTCAAAGCAGTGTATGCATCATTACTTAATAATGTTAAATTTTATTGGCATCATTATGATTATTTCGTGCATTGTTGTATCACCCAAAGGAGAACATTAATGTACATTAATTGTTAAGATAATCTTTCATTTGAATCTATATAATATGTTAGTTTATGACTTAAAGCATTTATGTCAGGGGTGTATTTATTGCAGTTTCTGTCCCTATGTCTTTACATTCACCAGCTTCATCTATACCAATATTTAATGAGCTAAAATTTTCTGACTGGAGTGAACAAGTCCAATTTCACCTTGGTGTACTGGATCTTGATTTGGCACTTCAAGTTGAGAAGCCTACTACTATTACTGATACTAGCAGTAATGAAGAAAAGGCTCATTATAAAGGTTAGAAAAAATCAAACAAACTGAGCTTGATGTTTATGTGGATGAGCATAACAAACAACATCAAGTCAGCGCTTCCCAAAACTAAAAGTGCTAAAGAATTTATGAGTTTTGTAGAAGAACACTCCCAAATAGCTTATAAGTCGCTTGCTGAGACATTAAAGGGTACTTTGACCACCATGAAATTTGATGGTTCTCGTACTATGCATGAACACGTCATTGAAATGACAAATATTGTAGCAAGACTTAAGTCTCTGTGAATGAAAGTGTATGAAAATTTCCTTCTACAGTTCATTTTGAACTCTTTATAATCTGAGTATAGTCTGCTCCAAATGAGCTATAATACCATGAAAAACAAATGGAAAGTGCATGAATTACACAGTATGTTGGTCCAGGAGGAAACAAGACTTAAGAATCAAAGAAATCATTTCATCCATTTTGTGAAATATCAAGGAGCTAGTAAGAAAGTACATAAGAAACATAGAAAGGGGAAGGACCACTAAAGACCAATGAGTCCTCCGTTAAGATTCAGTCCTCTGTGGAAAATTTGGACACTTCCAGAAGGACTATCCACGACGTAAGGCTTGGTTCGAAAAGAAAGGTAAGCTTAAGGCTTATGTATGTTTTGAATCAAATTTAACTGAAGTTCCATGTAATACTTGGTGCATTGATTCTGGATGTACAACTTATATTTCTAATACTATACAGGGATTCTTTACGATCTAAATCACAAAGCTAAATGAGAAGTTTGTCTTCATGGGGAATAGAGTAAAGGATCCAGTGGAAGCAGTCGGGACTTACCGTTTAATCTTGAATACTGGGCATCATTTAGAATTATTTGAAACTCTTTCTGTACCTAGTATTTTTAGGAATTTGATTTCTTTATTTAAACTTGATGTTACAGGATACTCTTTTAAGTTTGGCAATGGATGTTTCAGTTTGTTTAAGCATAATAGTATGATTGAATCTGGTATACTTTGTGATGGTTTTTATAAATTGAATCTTGATAATTTATATGCTGAAACTCTTATGACCCTACATCATAAAGTTGGAATTAAATGTAGTTTAGTTGTTGGATCCGTGTTTTGTGTACCGGGGCGAACTGGGCCCAACGTACCCCAAGTGATCACCCGACCCACACTAATCGGAATTGTCCTCTTTGGTACTCGAACTCGAGACCTCAAGGTTTTGTTGTGTCAAAGCACACACCTCTTACCATTGAGCTAAAAACCAAAGAGGACAATTCTGATTAGTGTGGGTCGCATGCTCACTTGGGGTACGCTGGGCCCAGTTCGCCCCGGTACGCAAAATGCAGATTCAACATTAGTGAATGACTATTCTGCTTACTTGTGGCATAAGCGTTTGGGTCATATTCCCAAGGAAAGAATGGAAAGATTAGTAAAGAATGGAATTCTTCCAGATTTGGATTTTACTGTCCTTAATATTTGTGTAGATTGTATTAAGGGAAAGCAAACAAAACACAAAGAAAGGTGTCACGGGAAGCACTCAGCTTCTTGAAATTGTACAAATCGATATATGTGGACCTTTTGATGTTAATTCTTTCGGTAAAGAAAAATACTTTATCATCTTTATTGATGATTATTCACTTTACGGATATGTCTATTTATTGCATGAGAAATCTCAAGCAGTCAATGCCTTAGAAATTTATATAACTGAAGTTGAAAGGCAACTAGATAGAAAAGTGAAAATCTTTAGGTCTGATAGAGGTGGTGAGTATTACGGAAGATATGATGAAAATGGACAACATCTTGATTCATTTGCTAAATTCCTAGAAAAGCATGGCATATGTGCTCAATACACAATGCTGGGTACGCCACTGCAAAATGGTATATCAGAAAGGTGTAATTGAAACGTAATGGACATGGTTAGAAGTATGTTAAGTAATGCATTTTTACCCTTATCATTATGGATGTATGACTTAAAAACTGCCATGTATTTGTTAAATAGGGTTCCTAGTAAGGCAGTTCCAAAGGCACCTTTTGAACTGTGAACTGATAGGAAACTTAGTTTAAGACATCAACATGTCTGGGGTTGCTAGGTAGAAATAAGGATTTATAATCTACAAGAAAAGAAACTGGATGCAAGAACAATCAGTGAATATTTCATTGGTTATCCAACAAAATCTAAATGATATAGATTTTATTGTCCTAACCATAGTACAAGAATTGTTGAAATTGGAAGTGCTAGGTTTATTGAGAATGATGAAATTAGTGGGAGTGACGTTTCATGAAATGTGGAAATTAAGGAAGTTAGAATACAAGTCCCTTTGACTTGTGTTCCTACTACTCAAATTGTTGTTCCTCAAATTGTTGCACCGCATAACAATCATGAAGAATAACAAATATATGCTTCTGACATTCAACATGAACATGTAATAGAAGAACCACAGGAAATAACATTAAGAAGATCCTAAAGAGAAAGGAGATTTGCTATTCCGAATGATTATGTGGTCTATCTACAAGAGTTGGAAGATGTCTTAGGAATTAATGATGATACAGTCTCATTTTCACAAGCCATTAATAGTGCTAATGCTAATAAATGGCTAGATGCAATGAAAGATGAGCTTAAATCTATGGAACATAATGGTGTTTGGGACCTTGTAGAATTGCCTGAAGGGCGTAAGAGAGTTAGGTGTAAATGGGTTTTTAAGATGAAGCGTGACTCTCATGGAAACCTTGAACGTTAGAAGGCTAGACTTATTGCTAGGGGTTTTACTCAAAAAGATGGCATTGATTATAAGGAAACGTTCTCACCAGTTTCCAAGAAAGATTCTCTTAGAATTATCATGACACTAGTGGCTGATTATGATTTAGAGCTACATCAGATGGATGTGAAAACTGCATTTTTCAATGAGAATTTATAGGAAAATGTATATATGGATCAACCAAATGGGTTTTTCAGTTGAAGGGAAAGAACACATGGTGTGTAAACTGAAAAAGTCAATATACGAACACAAGCAAGCTTCCTGCCAATTGTATCTTAAGTTTAATGATATTGTTGTTTCCTTTGGTTTTAAAGAAAACATTGTTGATCAGTGTATATATCTAAAGGTCAGTGGGAGTTAGTTTATCTTTTTGATTCTGTATGTTGATGACATCTTGCTTGCAACTAATAATCTTGGTCTATTAAGTGAGACTAAGAAATTTCTCTATAATAACTTTGAAATGAAAGATATAGGAGAGGCAAACTATGTGATTAGAATAGAAATATTTCGGGATAGATCCCAAGGACTATTAGGTTTCTCTGAAAAAAATATACTAATAAAGTTTTAGAGAGATTTAGAATGGATAAATGTTCAGTGTCTCCAGTTCCAATTCAGAAAGGAGACAAATTTAGTCTCATGCAATGTCCAGAGAATGATATGGAATAGAAACAGATGAAAGGAATTCCTTATGCATCTGTTGTTGGGAGTTTGATGTATGCTCAAACGTGTATAAGGTTGGGCATTAGCTTTGTAGTTGGTATGCTTGGTAGATACCAAAGTAACCCAAGATTGGATAATTGGAAAACTGCAAAAAAAGTCTTAAGATATTTGCAAGGGACAAAAGATCACATGCTTACTTATAGGAGCTCCGATCATCTTGAAATAATTGGATATTTAGATTCAGATTTTGCTGGTTGTGTGAACATTAGAATATCTACATTTGTTATGGATATCTTTTAGTCGAAGGATCAATATCATGGAAGACTGCGAAGTAGTCAATAATTGCTACATCCACATAGAAGCTGAATTTGTGGTGTACTTTGAGGCCATGGTTCAGGCTAAGTGGTTGCGAAACTTTATTTCAAGACTTGGAATAGTTGACAATATTGTCAGGTTGCTAAAAATTTATTGTGATAATTCCGCAGCAGTTTTCTTTTCTAAAACTTCAAGTATTCCAAAGGTGCTAAACATATGGAATTGAAATACTTTGTCGTTAAAGAAGAGGTTGAGAAAGTTAGAGTGTCAATTAAGCACATTAGCACTAATCTTATGATTGCTTTGACTAAGGGATTACTGCCCAAAATATTTATGAGGCATATTGACAATATGAGCATTATTGCTGAGTAGGAATTAATGAATGTTATGATGATGTTTACGATTTAATGTAATTGACATTCTTGAGCTCATTATTGAATTTGTTTTTGATTTACCTGTTTTTTCGAATGTGTATCCTAAATTAAATGGAATGATGATAATAGTTTTTGCACATTAAAATGATTGTACATGCATTCATTGATATTTTTCAGGTATAATTGAATTATAAATGTGATTATATTGAAAATTGTGGTTTATATGTGTTGAAAATTGATTTGGAGAGTGCACTTACTGATTTAAAATTTTTGGTAAAATTTAGGAAAATTCTAAAATTTTGGGTACTTTTGGACTAGGAAAAATGTCAAATGGCAAGATAATTGTTAAATGATAGAAGAAATAAGAGTGAAATGACAGTGAAAATTTTTATAAATGACTTTGGGATTTATTGACTAGTGTCATTAAAAATTGAGAGACAATTGAAGTAGAAAGTGGAGTTGATTGGACTAATTTAATAAGAGAACCTAGTTTAAACTCATAGAAATTGGACATGTGGAAAATGACAGGTGTCACTTGCCAAGCCTAGTCTTTAAACCATGATTATTATGTGAAAGATCACTAATTGTTTTGTTCTTGCTTTCTTTTTCTTCTTTATGGCTTTCTGCTTTAAGCTTCTTCACTTCCACAGATTTTCTCACCAACCTTCATCAACGTTGAACCTAGCTATCTTTCTTTCACTTGCTACTCTCACCCTGTTGTCTTCTTCATTTTCTATAAGAAACTTAAACCTCCCAACCTCCATGATGATGTACGTGGGGGTGCATGAGAAGTTAGGATTTTTTGGTATTTTTGAAGAACTTGGAGTTTTAGTAAGTAAGTAACATATTAATTCTTATAAGTAGTATGAATATGAAATAAATATGCTGATTAATTGATATTACACGATCATGAGAATAGTGGTCATTATACATGATGAAGAGTGAGAATATTGATGTCTTGTTTTTTAGTTTTTGATGATTAATATTTCATGAATTGTTGTAAAGATGAGTTTGAAATAGAAAAATCATTGAAAATGGAGTAAGATAAGTGGGCAGAAAATATGAAGAATGTGTATATGAAATGTTCTGTTTTCAGTATTATGATCATCATAGAGTATGATTTGTTTGTGATTGAAATTGAACTGAAATGGAAGTGGGAATGATGAGGAAATATTGAGGAAATAAGAGAGAAGAGACAGACTAAGCAAAAGAGTAATATAATGCAGTGAGTGTTGGACCCCGAACTTTTCGATTAATTGAGGAATTGTTGGTGATTTATTTATGTGTAAAGAAAAGGAGAATTCTTGAATTTGAAATGAAATGGCAAAGATGGTTTAGGTACAAGATGGGTTATAGGTGATATGTTGGAAATTAAAAGCTGGAAAAATGTAATTGAAATATGTTCATTAAGTATGCTTCGGTGTTTTAGCCATAACTTTTTCTCTAGTTATCCAAATGAGATGATTCTTGATTTGGATT
Source organism: Erythroxylum gracilipes (assembly GCA_026413385.1). Lineage (NCBI taxonomy): Eukaryota > Viridiplantae > Streptophyta > Magnoliopsida > Malpighiales > Erythroxylaceae > Erythroxylum > Erythroxylum gracilipes. The sequence goes on from JANZLC010021154.1 coordinate 9,812, forward strand.
AAACTAGAGAGATAAGTCTACAAATTGTTTATTGAAATTGAGTTTTAATTCAGTCTCTAAGAGAAACAATTTTCGAATGGAATTTGAGCACAGAATATTGTTTTCGTATAAGAACAGTCCGAGAATATTTGGGGTATAACTTTTAGACTATGGAACCAAATTGAATGATTTTTGATTTCATTAGAAAATTGAGACAACGAGGAACATTTGTCTAGAAGGAAGTGCTATCAAATTCCTTTAATTGTATGATTAGAAAAAGGTCTTGATTTTTGGAAGGAGTTAAGCATGATTTTAAATGATTTTGAGGTTTTGTTAGATTAATTATTTTATTTGGAGTTAATTATTTTGTTAATGTTGGTTGGATTTTAAGATATGGTTTGGTTGAATTAAGTAGCAAAAGTGTAAATGTATGAGGTCTTTTTGGGAACACCACTTAAGCTTTTAAGTTGCAAGGCTTATATATAAGGGTAAAGTGGTCATTGCTCACTCATTAATGGCACAATTGTAATAAGACATATGAGTTGGCTTTTAAGGAAGAGTGAAACACGAAATGGAGGGAGAAAAATCAAAGAAAAGAGAGAAGAAAGGGAGATTTCGGTGGAGGAGAGGAGAGAAAGAAGAAAGAAAACAAAAGTTAGGTCTTAATTTTTCTAAGCTTTGAAGAGGGATTTTGAAGTTGCTCAAGAAGGGAAAAAGGAAGAGGAGGATGAGATCTTCCATTCAAGCCAAGAAATTCCTCATTTGGTGAAGAATCAAGGTAAGAGTATGTTTGATTTGTTGGATTTTGAAAAGGTTTTGGTTTAGATAGCATAAAAAATGTATGGGTTAGAGCTTTCTAAGTTCAATTTGTGATTATGTATTGTGGATTGCCCAATTTGAATCCATTGTGATTTGGAAATTTTGCCTTTGTCAAGAAAATCAAGAGAGAGAGAGAAGAGGAGCAAGGGGAGTAGATGCATTTTAAACAAGTATTGAGCAAGGAAATTAGGTGGGTTTTATGTTTATAATTTAAGTAATGAGCCACTAATGTTTGCTTTTGAACTAAGAGAATAAAATGATTTCAAGGATTTCAATTAAATGTTGTTTTATTGTTTTTGATTGATTTGAGAATTTGCTTACATGTGTGTATAAGCTTGAATTGATAAATTGTGAATTGTTACG
>JANZLC010021193.1:0-10969 GCA_026413385.1 Erythroxylum gracilipes
AATTGTTGTAATGTGGGATAAGATAAGAATAAGGAATAAGGAATAAGCTGTCCAAATCCAAGTTAATTAATAGGTCACAACTCACTAGTCATAACAATAGTTCAATAATTGAAACCTTAAGGAATAGGTTCAACTCAATATAAATCTCATAAGAACAACTAATAAATTAATAATTAATTAATCATCTGTTGGGTAATAGCTGGGTGTGTCTTCTCCACTACTGGGTTGGGTAACTAGTATTTACTTGTTGGGTGGGTCTTCTAAGTTTTCCAACGAGCTATCATAGTCTTCAAATTTTATTATTTAAATCCTAGATATACATACAATGCAAGGTAGTGAGTACTGGGTAGGCTTTAGCACTTATGAATTATGAAGAGACTCTTACCAGTGTGTTGATACATAAAGTAATACTCATCAAGCTATGTACTCTTACAAGTTGCTTGAGAGGGAATCGAAGTTACTAGAGGACCTAAAAAATTTTCTGCTTCCCACTTTTTAAACAAAGATATGGGTATCTAAATTACCAACTATCAGGATCACAAGCTGCTTCTCTATCACAATCATGGCTTCTTTTTTAGGAGAAAATAAAAGAAGGGTTAATTACAAAAAAATCACAAACTTTACTCAATTTTGTAATTATAACCCAAACTTTAAAACATGACAATTAAATGCTCAAACTTTTAATTTTTTCAATTATATTCCAACATTAGTGTCTCCATTAACTTTGCTGACGTGGCTTGCCACATGTTCCGGAAACCTTAAATATTAATACATGCCAGCCAAAATAAACATAAGTAATGAAAATTAATGAAAAGACGTCGTTTAATCACATATATAAAATGACGTTGTTTCAAAAAGATGGTGCTATTTAATCCCTAAATCAATTTACACAGTCCCAACGCCCTCACCATTCGTTTTCAGCTTATTTTCTTTGTTTTTAGTTTGTTATCCCGACGCTTTCACCCTTTGTTTTCAATTTGTTCTCCCGATGCCCTCAACCTTTCTCACATCATAAGAAGCTCATTTTGCTCTCACATCGCAAGAAGCGCATTTTGCTCTTGCATCGATTGCAGTTAGCCACGAAGGGTTGAGGCCATTAGGAGATTAAACTGAAAATGAAGAACTTGTTGTTGTGCTGCAATGTGAGAGTGGCTTAGGGCATCGAGAGAATAAATTGAAAGTGAAGGGAACAAACTGAAAACGAAGGACAAGGGCATCGGGGCTGAGTAGATTAATTTAGGGATTAAACTATGTCATTTTTTTAAAACGACGTCATTTTAATTGATTAAAAGACGTTATTTCATTAATTTTCATTAATTGTGTTAATTTTAGACATATATTAATAGTTAGAGTTTTTGAAATACATAATAAGTCACGTTAGCAAAGTTAATGGAGACACTAATGTCGAGCTAAAATTGAAAATTTAAGCATTTAATTGTCATATTTTAAAGTTTAAACTATAATTGTAAAATTGGGCAAAGTTCAGGATTCTTTTTGTAATTAACCCATAAAAGAAAGAGAAAAGGAGAGAGATGAAGTTGAGTTTTTCAACTTAACGAAGTAAGGTGCTTCATTGGGTTGCACTTTATTAAATATTACGACAGGTAGGTGAGTCTTCCAAGTTTTTACAAAAGCTAAAACTTATATAGGCATTAACTAAGTTACAGAAGCTAACATCAAAACAAAATCTTTTGGGATGAATAAGGACAGAAATTGAAGGATTCAAGAAGATAATCAAACATGTCCCTAATAATTTCCAGCATACCTATTTTTTTTATGCCTAAAAGCTTCAATCACAAATTCACAACCCTATAAACTATCTTCAAACAAATTCACAAATTATAAATCACAGCCCAGTAACACAATAGACTAAATGTAACACCCCACTCTCGCAAGACCCGGACCCGATATCGATGGTGATATCCGAGTCCGTGCCCACGAAGGTGGCGTGCTAGAACACTAAATCAGTCAAAAATTAGTACACTTTTTTAATACAATTATATGCGCGGAAATCAGTAGACAATTTGGGTCCGCTTTAATTTGTAAACATTTTCAGTCATAACAATACACTTAACAGCATTTAACAGAGCTATTTAATGGACACAAACCATAACCAAATTGGGCCCAATTTTACCCATAAATATTTCAGTGAACACATTCCCATCAATAGAATGTCAATAGCCCGTTTAGGGCCCACTATAGCTACAAAATATTAAATTTCCAGAAATTGTGGAATATATAATTGTATAAAAGTAGGATGACACTAATGCAGACGTGGACTGATCCCGACCTCTATCTCTGACTTACATGCAGTAGGCATACTCCCGTTTTGGGGTACTCTTCAAGCCTGAAAAATAATTGCAAATTTTGGGTGAGTTTTGCGAACTCAGTGAGGGACCATCATTGATGCTTCACTCAATTTATGCAGCACATCATGTCACACAACAAATACTCACATTGTTACATATTTGATCACATTTCATAATTTCCCTTGAACATAAACGATTTCACTTGACCATAAACAATTTCGTTTGATGCATAGGCAATTTATACATATCATTCAATTAGACATACATAACCAAATGAATACATGTAACATTCAAGCATAACACAATTGTTTCATAATCCACATTCAGAAGTACCACAAAATTGCTATCACATAAGCATAAGGCGTTTTGCCTTCCAAAATACATATGAGATGCGCATATGACACTTTCCCATTTTCTTACGGTGCTGTGACCGAGCGCCTAAACTGTCCCGTATCTATTGGATATTGGGCTCATTGATAACTGTCCCATATAGGGCTCATTAAGCGTTAAACGCATCTTAGGGGTAGGAGAGCCCTCTGGGTATGCACTACTTCCCTTCGAGCTCGAGGCTCTTTTTCAATCGTTGAGCTTTAAGCTCTGATCGGTGGCTACTCTGGTCACAACTGTTATTAACTGATCTTGCATTCATGTATGGAATGCATATGTCACAGTTTCACAGTGTATACATATATATATATCACAATCACTTAATCCACGTATCGTAATGTGTCACATCATAAACAAGTAGTACCAATTTCCCACTTCAACAATACATATATCACAATACGTCCATGTATCACACTGACTTCCCAATTAAACAGTACATATATCATGCATATGTCCCAATTTAAACAATAACTGTTCATAATCAGTTCACGTATCACAATTTATCATATCAGAATAAGTAAGCCACAAATATCAGAAACAAGTGGTGCACAGATTCACAAACAAAGGCACTTCTATGTCATATCTCCCAATACATCGGACCTTCTGTCCGGAATCCACAACATACACAATCCCAAATCTCACCATTATTCGCCACAGTAGACATATAAAAATTGAGCGAACCATCTAGGTTACTCACCTGTAGCTTCCGAGCTAATATCTGGAAGTCTCAGCTACGTCAGTGGATCGACGCTCCAAATGCGCCTCTAAAACGGTCAAAATATATGAACATTACTCAATGTACAGTCAGAAACATTTAATAATGCACATGAAGCCATTAAAAATGCGTACAATGCATGTTCGTGACATTCCCAGTATCATTCTGTAAATCACATCACAAAATATGCCCCTATGTTATAGGAAACCATAGGCACCAAAATCACTCAATTTGGACCTCTATAGGTCCAATTATTGATAAAACACATACCAGAAATAATTACCCGATCCCCTCATTTTGACATAACAAATCCACATCAATTTCATCTCTAAAAATCCTCAATTTTACATAGAAATGGATTTAAATATTTCACGAAATCTCATGCCTCAAGAATCAGGTCAATCAGAGGTCGGATGACAGAGTTATGGCTAAAACACTCTTAGATCAACACTAAACCAAGAATTTCACTTCAGAAATTGAATATATTAAGGGCTAAATTACCATTCGTCTCCTTCAGATAACTTGTAGCCCCACGTCTCTAGTTTAATTTGAAACAAGAATCAACTCAATCGGAGCTCTATAGCTCCAGATATCACCAAAATACTGAAGCGTGGTCAAAGATTTTCACCCGATCAGGTCACTTTGATCTAATCAATCATTTTCAATTTCATGTCAAAACTGATAAATCTAGTATGGAAAGATAGAAAAATATCTTATAAAACCGACGCTTCAAAAATCCGATCGATCGGAGGTCGGACAAAAAAGTTATGACCAAAAGAGTGGAGGGAGGTCGGTTGGTTGAGTCAAGTAAGCAAAGATCGCGTGGGAGGGAGAAGCCTCACCTGGCGCCTCGGTGGGCACTGACGAGCGCTCTCACCCGTTCGAACGAGCAGGCGAGCGCTCTTGCCCTTCCCCGTGGGCCCGTGCGAGCGGGTGCTCAGCCCTCGCCTGATCTGACGTCCAAACTTCAAACGGCCATAACTTTTGACTTTGAACTCCAAATTTGACAAACTTGGTGTCTACGAAAAAGAAAAAGACCGATGTACAATTTTCATGAAGGACTTAACAACAAAATGGGTCTCTAAAGGGGTTAAAATTTCACTCAAATGTGACTGACTGATCAACTCCATCCCAAATAGCATCAGAATTTCTAAACATCATAACTTTTTACTCCCTTGTTCAAAAATTTCATACTTTATATCAATGGAAAGATGAGAACGAGGTTTACAACTTTCATTAAGACCAATTGAACAAATTCAACTTGAATCAACCTAGAAAAATTCCTCAAAGTATCAGGTTACCAAATTCCTAATTACTGTTCATCTGACCCACATTGCCCTATTTCAAGACCAAATTCAGACTCCTTCAAGACACAATTTGCCAGAACTTCCTTCGTAAGAATTCTAGCCAAACTTCTTAAGTTTAATTTAAGCCAAGCCTTGCCTTATTTGCTCAACCACATAGGGAGTTATGAGCAAAACATTGAAAATTATACAAACAAATTTTCCAGATTTAATACCTCACTCTCATTTTACATCTTCCATACCTTTTCTAAACCAACCACATAACTTGATGCATGTGATGCACAAGATGTCACAATTCATGCATTAAACTAACATAAAACATAATCTGACCTATTTAAACTTCAACCTTCTTCACTTTCTCTAACTTCTCACAAACTTCCTAATTCTCCTACCACCGGCGATCATCCTCTTTGAGGCTTAGGTTAGTATTTTCTTTGTGAGCAAGGAGGGGAAAGCACAAATCATAGGAGGGGTTTTTGCGTAGTGAAGAGGAGTAGCAATCTTAGCTACAAAGAGAGAAAATTCGATGAAGAAGAAGAAGATAATAGAAGGTTCCGGATGAAAGTGATAAAAGCACTTAAAATCATCTTTTCCTTCTTTCTCTTTGGAGGTGTCGTGAATGAATATAAAACAAGAACATTAAATGAGTCAAGGACACTTGTCATTTAATGAGAGAAAAAAGACAAAAAGCCATTTAATGCATTTTATTTCAAACTCTAATAAATGTAATTTCTAAATCATCCAATCCCAATGGTTCCCATTATAATCCCAAAATCATTTACCTAATTTTTCAGTGCTATTGGACATAAATGTCCAGTACCGGAACCCAATCAATCCATCACTTGACGATTTTTTTGATCTGGAAATTTTTCCCGAAAATTTCCAAAAAAATTCCTAAAATTCCCTAAAAATATAAAACACACAAAAATCTACTCCAAATAATTTTTCAAGCACGAAGTCATATTGTTCCACAAGGAATCACATTTAGGCACATATACTGAGAAATGTCATGAATGTATGTACAATCATTTTCATGTGCAAATTTCACCATTCACATGTAAAGATATGTACGAATATTTCAAAACCATTCTAAACACTCATAGTCCTTTCCAAATTACTATTCTACCCTTCCCATCGAGGGTGGGATGTTATAATCCCCCCTCCTAATAAAAATTTCGTCCTCGAAATTAATTTCGATTAAGGAATCGGGCAGGGGAGTTATCATCTCATATTCTCCGTTTCTCCTATCACTTTCCCAATCAATGATCTATTTCATGAGACCATATTTGATCAATTCGATAAGTCTCTTAATCCCTTAGTCAGAATCTCAATCCTTTGGCTGTGTCATTTCACATTGGAGTTAAACCACTTAACTTACAAATCTTTCTCAATATATTCCAGAATTTCAATGTGCTCCGCCAAAACTTTATTCATCTTTCAAAAGTCACTTCAGTTTAGTTTCATATTCATTTCATTCACCCCTCTCTATTACAATGTTATTGTAATAGTGGATAACTCTTTTTGTCGTCTAACTCCTCATAGAGAATTCTATTGGTATTACCCAGATAACGATTATTGTATCTTTTGTCACTTAGACTATACATCAATCCTGTGTTCCTAAAACTTCCAAAATATTAGAACTATTGGCATCTCAGACGTGTAATCACTCGGTCCTACATTCTTTACCAACAATTGCTCTTTTGATGTACTCCTACTAGAACATAGAACTTCGATTGTTCCTTATGTTTTCACTAACAGTGCTTAATCCGTTCATAAACATCATTTACTCGAAAATTGAATTTATTTCCAATTTCCCGATAAAATTTACACATTCTAATTCCTCGATTTAGGCTTTGTCAGTTCCTTAATACATAACTGATGTTCAGTCGATAACTAATCCCATTTTCTTTTTTCCCCCTTTTAACTTGACATTTTTCTTTCTTCCATTAATGCTTTCGACTCAATAACCTTAACATCCAAACTTGAGATACTCTGTTCTTGAATATTTCAGTCAAGGCAATATGCCTTGTATTGTAATCACACGGTCCCATTTTTTGTAGTCAATTTTCAAAATCCGAATTCATTGTCAGCTTCGCAGGAAGAGCCATACTTTATGAATTGCCAATTTAGGGTCTTGCTAAACTTTTCATGTGAGACTGATCTTAAATTCAACCTTTAATAGTACTTTAGTTTGCCCAAAATTCAACTCGACATTCTATGCTCTTTAATGCATTAGTATTGGTGACCTCAATATCAAAATTTGTTTTATACTATTATCAACTTTTCTGTTCAATGCACCAATGTACAACACTAGCTTTACGGGAAGTACTCATTTGCTTAATCAGCATCTTTTTGCACCCCTATTCATTGTCTCATGCAGTTCTTTCAAACTTCACAATTCCCTCAACTTTAATGGTCCGTATAGTGGATTTTCCTGCACATATAATGTCTCTATCTATCAACGTATTCACTGCTATAACAAGTTCTACCTCATGCCTTCGATAGTCAGCGCATGAGCCTCTAGTCATCTCAATGCATGTGAAATCACTTTCTTATGCTTCTAGTCCCAGCTATAAAACATCATTATATGGACATCTCTAATCCCAAATGACAAATGATATTATTATCATTGGTGTCTCCACACTTTCGAACTAAGTACTAGTATAGCAAATTTCAAGACATCTATTCAATCTTTAGCTCCCGAGACAAAAATTTTCCCTCAGTACATAAATCACTTTATATTGTTGCAATAATGGGAAACTTATATATACTGCAAAATCTCCAAATCGAAACGGTATTCGCAACACAGAGGTTATAATTTCCTCAAAACTTTGTTGGGAGTCTCATCGATGATGCGGTTTATATATTATATCACAATTAGTCGAAATTTCATCTTACTTTTTCTAAAGCACACTCAGAATACTGTCCATGATCCTAGTCATTAGTCGATGTCATGTTACTTGAATCCCGTTAATCTTCAAGATGGGGTATTGTGATCTTACCCAAATCTCCTTGTGTCCATGATTTATCTCTTTAATTACCATATGGACCTAAGTTCACCTCGAATTCACAAATCTGCTTGCATAGTTGGATACGTTACGTCATTCTCAATGGCCTTTCTGACTCTTATGCTTGAGTCTTCATTACATATATAACTCCAATATTCACTTTTGATTTTTTTATAACATCACCCGGTTTACTAACCATATCTCAGGGATTTCTCCTCAATATTGTTCATGATTCCAGTTCCTAAGACCGCGATAGGATCAAATTGTATCATAATGGAACACTCTCGATAATAAGGTTCCATGAGGTATTAGGTAATATCTATACCATCCACAATCCTTACATCTCACCTAATAGTATTCACGTCAAGTCTCCAATTAAGAACATTCACTAATGCTATGTACATTCCAATTGACTCTAGGTAACATTTCTATCCCTGTTCCTGTCCATGGGTAGGGTTTCCCGTATGATCATTACAAAGCCCTATTTTTATGTAGGACAATATTATGCCCTGCACTTTCTTTCTCATAGAAATACATATCTTACCAGCGACTCTACTCCAATTTCCCAGCATTTACCCCTTTAGAAGCAATAGCATTCCATAGAAATTGAACTATTTTTATATGCACATTCACTCTTCTTCTTTAATTCAGTATCTCTTCCTTAATCGCGTGTATAGATATAAATTCAAACTTAGACATATTTTTTTAACTTTCTCCCAATTACACACTAACACAAATGTAGTGAATTTTCATCTACCTTGTCGAACCATATACCTTTTTTCGTTTCCAATTATCTATATTTTATCGTCTAAAATCAATTTAGACCCATAAATACCTGGTCATCCTAAAATTTTAATCTCAATTACATAGACATATTCTTTTATCCAAAATTCAGAGTGAAACCTTTCGTGGTCATAAAGAATTACTCTTTAGTCTCATTCTTTCCACACATATATTCTTATTATCCTCAAACTGAATTGATCTGTACAATTCCGAAATGTCTCGGTATGGTTAGTGCTTCCAAATTCTCAAAGCAATCACTATGATAGAAATGTGAAACCATATACTCAATTCAGCCCACGACACTCTAATTGTGTCTCTATGCATGTAAAATCACAATAAATTGTATCTTAATCTCCGATGTAAAACTTCATCATATACTACATAATCTCCAAATCCGAAAAACATACGTCACATCATTCCTACAATTTACACAACAAACAATCCACAACAATACATTCACATTAAGTTACATTCGAGAATATAACATCACAGTACAATAGTAACATCGTACCCCACAATACCTTCACCAATACTATTATGCTAGATCATTGTCTGATATATCTAATCATATACAATTTCTCATTCCTACATATCCATAACCTTCATTTTGGCACATTATGATATTCCATCACTTTTTCCACTATTGATATCAAGTTAAACACTTAAACACATAAACACTTAACACATACGCATGCGACTGAAACTAGGGATCAGTTGCTATTGTCTGCTTTGCCATGACCCGAATGCATCTAACTTAACACAAATATCAGAATGCCCATGGAAAATCGTACTTCTAGGCTCTGATACCACCTAAATGTAACACCCCACTCCCACATGACCCGAACCTGACATCGCTGGTGATAGCCGAGTCCACGCCCTACGAGGGTGACGTGCTACATCACTCAGTCAAAACTCAGTATAATTTTTTTTAATACAATCATACATTATGCGGAAATTATTAACATACATAATCACCGGTAAATACAATAGCCACAGGGGCCCATTTCACAAATACAAATTATTACAGTCTGTTGACTTTACAATTTGACCTGATCATTTGTACAAAAAATCGACAAATACAAGTTTTGTAGACACTAATGACGTAAACTGATCCCGAACTCTAGCTCTGACTTGCATGCAGTAGGCATACTCCCGTTGGTCTAACGGGGTATTCTTCAAGGCCTGAAAAATAATTGCAAATTTTGGGTGAGTTTTTGTGAACTCAGTGAGTGACCATCATCGATGGTTCACCCAATCACATAACAATAATTCACATATTATACTTTCACATTGCACATTATTTTACTTTCAGTACATCTAATCATTTATATTATGGATCATAATTCACATTTCCCCATTTCACATTGTTTCACATTTAAGACACTTGATCATTTACCCTATGCATTATAATTTACCTTTCCATTTTTCATTCTGTATATACGGTGCACATGAGACATATTTTTCAATGATTACTCTGTTGTAATCGAGTGCCTAAACTGTCCCATATATAGCTCATTAAGCGTTAAACGCATCTTAGGGGTAGGAGAGCCCTCTAGGTATGCACTACTTCCCTTCGATATTGTCCGCTTTGGGGTGGTGGGCCACCCTCACGGTTTTGCTCCTCCAGGAATGTAACATCCCTTCCCCATATTACGAGTTAGGACCCGAAAGTTCAGTACATGCGAGCTCAAAGAGAAACTAAGACAATGCATTTTAGCCCTCAGGATATGCACTGGAGAACACGTCTAAAGGGGTAGGAGGGCCCCTCTGGGTATGCACTACTTCTTTTCGAGCTCGAGGCTCTTTTTCAAACGTTGAGCTTTAAGCTCTGATCGGTGGCTACTCTGGTCACAACTGTTATTAATTGATCTTGCATTCATGTATGGAATGCATATGTCATAGTTTCACAGTGTATACATACATATATCACAATCACTTAATCCACGTATCGTAAAGTGTCACATCATAAACAAGTAGTACCAATTTCCCACTTAAACAATACATAGATCACAATACGTCCATGTATCACACTGACAAGTAGTTCACAATTTCTCAATTAAACAGTACATATATCATGCATATGTCCCAATTTAAACAATAATTGTGTCATAATCAGTTCACATATCACAATTTATCATATCAGAATAAGTAAGCCACAAATATCATAAACAAGTGGTGCACAGATTCACAAACAGAGGACACTTCTATGTCATATCTCTCAATGCATCGGACCTTCTGTCCAGAATCCACAACAAACACAATCCCAAATCCCACCATTATTCGCCACATTAGACATATAAAAATTGAGCGAACCATCTAGGTTTCTCACCTGTAGCTTCCGAGTTAATGCCTGGAAGTCTCGGCTACGTCAATAGATCGACCCTCCAAATGCGCCTCTAAAACGGTCAAAATATATGAACATTACCCAATGTACAGTCAGAAATATTTAATAATGCACATGAA
>JANZLC010021224.1:0-10968 GCA_026413385.1 Erythroxylum gracilipes
CAGGTTCAGGTTCGTGAAATTGCCGAACCTGACATTCAGGTTCAGGTTCAGGTTATTCATGAACGGGTCAGGTTACCTTACCATGAACACCCTTAGAAATAAGTGCAATTGTTCTTAATGTTTTTGTGTTTCTCATTTGATCCTTTTGTCATTCTTTTGCGTATAACTTTTTCATTTGACCTTCGATTGACTTGATTTTTGAGGCATCGAATTTGTAAGTCATTTAATTGCTCTCCATGGGAATTAGCGAATCTTTGAGATTAAATTGAAAAGGAGGGATTAAATCGAACTGAAAAAAATTATTTTTCTAGTCAATATTTTAGCAATAATTGGACCTATAAAGATCCGAATTGAGTGATTTTGGTGTCTTTAGATTTCTAATATTTAGAGGAAAATTTTGTGATGAGAATTATGGGATAAAACTGGGAATGTCACGAACATGCATTGTACACATTTTAATTGCTACATGTGCATTATTAAATATTTCTAATTGTACTTTTGGTAATGTTTGTATATTTTGACTGTTATAGAAGCGCTTTTGGAACGTCAACTCACCGATGTTGCCGAGACTTTCAAGCATTAGCTCGGAAGCTATTTGTGAGTGACCTAGACGGTTCTCTCAATTATTATTTGCTTAGAAAACTGTGGTGGATAATGGTTGGCTTGCGAATTGTTTCTAATTGTGGATTCCGGACAAAAGGTCCGATGTATTGGGGAGCTATGACATAGAAGTGCTACTTGTATGTGAATTGTAAACTACTTGCTTGAGATGTGATTATTTGTTATATATGTGTTGATTGTGACATATATATTGCTTCATTGTGATATGTGCATTCCACGCATGAATGTATGATCAGATAATGACAGTTGTAATCGGAATAACCACCAAGAGCTAAAAGCTCAATGTATTTGGGCCTCGAACCTACCGTGATTCAAAGCCTTAGGCTCAACGATTAACGGACCCATATTGGGACAATTTAGACGCTCGGTCACAACACCGTAAAAACTTGAAAACGTGTTATGTAGCAGTTTGTACTAGGTTTCTGGAGTGATGTACAGACATTGAAAACTGACAGATGTGTAAACTTTTGGTTTCTATGAAATGAAATGAGGAAACAAATTATGATTTCAAAAGTTTTTGATTTTTATACTGATGCTTTATTATGATGCCATGTGAAGTATTGTAGTAATTGTTTGTAGTTTACCCTTATTGTAGGATATGTACCGGGATGACCTGCAAGCGTCCCGGTGTATACCCTACAGTAAGGGGGCACTACATCCATCTCTTAGTGCCCTGTGAATAAGAGAAGTAGTTGTGTGAAAAGAATGCCCATAAAAAGAGTACATTTAACATTTGAAGGAAGATTTGCTATTGAAAGGGTTGAAGAAAGATGAACATAATCAGTAGGTAAAGAGTCTAAAGATCTCCTTACTTACTTTCATAAAGAATAATGTAGTCACAATAAAAAAAACACTCATAATTTTGACACCATCCAAGCTACCTTTGATAAGAGGGCATACGAGGATAGCAGAAATCAAAGGTATGTTACGTTGTTAGATTGCATGAATCAAGAAAAGCCTTCTCGCGATAACTCCTAGACTCATAAAATATTTCATCAATAAGCCTTAAAGGAACTACATCATGAGTTTCTAGCCTATATGTCAGTCAAGTGGCTTATAAAATAAATTTCTATATGAGATTAAAGATAAGCAAAGATTGACTGTAACCTAAATTTTAGATATGCTAGCCGAGAAATAAGTTCTTCTCTATTTAGGTCATTATTAATAAGTTTCTTATGAATAAATAATTTATATAATTTAAATATGGTCTTTAAAATTAAACTTAAATATAAGGTATTGAATTTAACTTACATAGGTTTAACTCGGGTTATATGATTCTGATAATAAATTTAGCATTGAAACATGCACAGAATTGTGCCAGATAACCCTAATTGCTTGGGGGATTTTGGGCTTGAGGATTGAAACATGTTTAATTTGGCCATCCTCCCTAACTCGAAGACCTCCAGTCAAAGATACGAAACTTACATCTTCTAACACATAGATGGTGTAACACAAACCTTGCACTACTTGCTTCCCTCGACATCAATACCTATTTCTTATTTTAACACTTGCTCACCTAGAAAAGCAAGCGGCCCAGATCTTTCTCTGTTTCTGAGTCGCTTACTCAACGATAGTCTTTATTTGCCTTCCTCTTTTATCGCTCTGTCTCTCCTCTGTTCTTCAAAATTCGAGCTTTGCCACCATTATTTATTCCTACCCTATGACCCAGAGTAATGCTTGATTTTTTCTGGTTTAGTAAGGTTTGGTTTCTTTTACTAATTTTTATTCATCTGGATTTTGGAAAGTTTGAATCTTTTTCGTGTTTTCTCCTCTTAACTGTTTGTGGGTTGAATAAAGGTGTGGCAGTGGAAATTTTGTTAATCTATATTGATTGGTGAGAACGTCTATGTGAAATCTTTCTTCTTTCGTTAATGCATTGTATCTATGTTTCATGGGTTTATTGGAGCATAATATGTTTAATTGATGAAATATTTTCTTAACCCCTTTCGTTTTTCTCTCTGAAAGGTTTTTACTTCAGATAGTTCCTGTCCTCTATAATTCCTGTGTGACTGTCTAGTAAACCTGTATAATGTGAGCAAAAACAACTCTTCTTTTCCTCCTTTCAGTCGTTTTTATAATGTATACCGTGGTGTTTTAACGTCTTATAGTAATATTTTAGATGGTTATTAAGTAATCTAGTGGCAATTGTTGTAACTATTTCAAATAACTAACTTCTTTCTTCCTTTATACCTTGACTGAATTATGTGTAGATTAATGAAGTTTCCTATTGAAGATTGAATTCCCAGTGCCACAATGTGCATGAAGAGCTAAAAAAATCGTAGAGGAAAGATACTGTGGCCCTCTGGAAAACTTGAAAGCATGTGACGAAGTCTTGAATCAATAATGCTTAGTTAATACGATTATTTTTGGGTAATTAAATAAAGATATAAACACCAGCAACCCCCCACGAATGCGTGTAACCAATTGTGGCTTTGTTTCTCCCCTAGAGCGTGCTTTTCCTGTTCTTTTTGTCTGATGTATAACTGATTGTTTGATTTAGCTGCCAGCTTCTCCATTAAAGAAAGAATAGGTATATACAAATGAAAAGGAGCACATTGTTGCTGTGGGTTTACTTTTTCCTTTTGGAAAGAGGAGCAGGATAAAATAATGCGCAATGTTTCCCTAGGAACTTCTATGAAAAAGAGCTATTTCCAAAATTGACATTGCTTCATTCTAGAATTAATTGAACTATCCTTCTTCACTTTGAAATCATATAATGATGCAGTGAACTTTTGCTTTGCAGTACTAATTTTGAGGGCCAGACTGCAATGTATGCTAGGAGAATAAGGGGTAGAAATCAGAGATGGGGTTCAGTCTTTCAGCAATCTAAATATTTCACCAAGCTAAACTACCAGGATCAGCCTTGTCGATATTTGAGCTGTATCAATGGATTGGGGTGCTTTACTTCACATGGGACATTTATCAGAAGATACCTGTTAGATTCAACCTCATCTAGAAGCATTGAGCAAGCGAAGAGTTATGTAACTCTCCATTCAAGATCCTTATGTTTTAAGAATAGTCAAATTCGCGCCTTTAGTTCACAAGGTGATGGAAGGGGTACAAGTGAGGATGAGCATGCATCTATGGTAGATGGGCCTGATTTTGATGGCGGAAAGCATAGTCAGAAGACATTAAGGGAAGATGCTAGGGGCTGTGATGCACATGCTCGACTTGCAGAACTAGATCAAAAAGAATGGCTTTCTAATGAGAAGTTTTTAATTGAAAGTAAAAAGAAGGAATCTCCTTTCTTAACAAGACGTGAAAAGTTTAAGAATGAGTTTTTGCGCAGGGTCGTTCCTTGGGAAAAGATACATGTATCTTTGAAAACTTTTCCCTACTACCTCAAGTAAATATTATTTCTTTTGAATTTTATCTTTTCATTTCTATAAGAAGCAAATTTGTAGCATTCGGTTATTCTTAATTTGTGAAGAAGAGTTAACAACTTGCCTTCTCATGTAGTGCAAATGCCAAAAGTATTTTGGTGGAATGTGTTGAATCCCATTTCAAGCATAATAACCTCACCAATTCTTATGGGGCACGTCTAAAGTCATCAAGCGGAAGAATATTGCTTCAGAGCACCCCAGGTAAACATGAATGGTCTTTTATGCATATGCTATGATTTTTATCACGAACAGTTTTCCTTTAAGTTCATGGTGATTATTTATGGTTGATGCTACTTTCAGGCACTGAGCTTTATCGGGAGAGAATAGTTAAGGCTCTTGCACAGGATTTACAAGTTCCCTTATTGGTGCTTGACAGTAGTGTTCTTGCCCCTTATGTAAGAAGATGAGGATTGCTTTGAAACCCTATTGTTCGGCAATTAATTATGTTTCTATTTTTCAAAAAAATTCATGCATTGTTCGTCTTGTAGGATTTGGCTGATGATTCAGAATGTGAATCTGATGATAACACAGAATCTGGAGAGGAGTGTAATTCAGAGTCGGAAGTTGATGATGAGAATGAAGCAATTACTGAAGAAGAATGGACCAGCAGTGCTGAGGCACGATCTGATGCTGATGATGATGTGGTTGACATGGAGGCAACTGCCGAGGCAGCCATCAAGAAACTTGTTCCTTTCAATCTTGAAGAGTTTGCAAAGGTAGATCTTATGAGGTGATGGGGTTGTATTGAATAGATTGTTTGTTAAATGCGGACATAGACTTATCTATCAAAAATTTTTCACTTTATTTTAAAGTTTAGACTCTAAATGCAAGTCTAATTTTAGGTCCATGCCTTCATGCATTGACTCATTTGAATAGCCCAATAGATCTAACAGTTGAAAAAACTGACGTTTTCTAGTCCTATTGCTACTGCTTCTTTTAGGGTATTATTTATGAGTTAAGTGCAGTAGCAGACTACGGGACATTTATCTAATTGTACTTGATTGAGAAAGTAGCAATTTCTATTATGGTTATGTTAAGAGTTGATATAAGATCAGTCTTGAGCCTCATCTAACTTCTTTAACATTCCAGTTGAATGGTTTTTAACATGATATTGGAGCTTTTATTACAAGCAGGTCTTTTAGCTTGTACTCCGCAGACTTTCTGTGCCAATGATGTTTTCGTTCAACTTCAGCTATTGAAGATTTAGTTTTAGTTCACTACAAGGTGTCATGAGCCCTCGTTTTGCTAGCAGTTTCAAGTCTAGTCTTGAGCCTCATCTGATAGTTTGGACCCTTGAGTTTGAATGGTTCTTTAAAACTTGTTCAAAAGAGAAGAAAAGGAATATCATGCTTATATACGAAATTGTCTAAAAATAATCTTTGTAGTATAATTTCTGAATTTTTTTCATAGTTGGCCTTCTGGACTTATTGTTTCTCATCTAGAGCTGATCTGACTAAACTTATCATACAGCTGAATTACTTTCTGAAAGAACGGAAAAGGAATTCTAAAGTTGAAATATGTTAGCCTCATTGAGGTGTCAATGCCATTGGCTGTGGACCTGCATTCATTTAAGTTCTAAAAAAGAGTATCAATGGTGATACATGCTTGCATACGTTTGTGTATGTATTCTGAGATGTTAGCAGTGCTGGTCTATAAAGAAATGCCTTCCTCTGATAAAAGACGACAGAGCAACTTATTTGTTTCCTCTTACCACAACTTGTCATGTTCAGGATTTTGTTTCTTTTTTTTGAGTTTTGAAATATTATTGTGTAAGGAGATAATTTGTTACCTTTGTCTAATAATCTGGAGTGTAAACTGAGTCCTAATTCTGGAGATGCTTCTGTACAGAGAGTCTCTGGAGAACCTGATGGTTCCTTAAAGTCCTCAAATTCCAAGGATGCTGACTCATCAGACAATTCAAGACGACCTCTTAGGAAGGGTAACAAAATTTTCAAATGTCTTGCATCGTCAAACTCCCTAGCTTTTCTTATTCCCTCATCCTTCCCCCCTCCTTTTTTTATAATAATTATTAACTTTCTGTTTCAATTTCTACATTTATTTCCTTGTTTCTTGTTGATCATGTGGATTGTGTATGTGATATCATTTTAATGTGCTCAACCTCTCTCTATCATCAACCTCCTGTGAATTTTGGCTCAACATTAGATCGATCTCTTTCTTCTTTCAGGAATGCCTTTGACAAAGTACATTATATGGCTCCAGAGAGACATGCTTTTTGGATCTAATTATTTTTGAATACATTTCAAGTTTGTAGTTATAAGTTGCTAACAAGTTTGTGATTCCATACATCTTACTGAAAATTAATTTTGATTTTTCAATTCACTTACTAGGAAGGTGCATCTTGCATTCTCTTCTGCTGTTTTATTTTATTATAGTGGTATTCTTCTGTTGGGAGAACTTTTCTATGCAACTATATTTTCCTGTTGTTTTCACTCTATCAAACCGTTGTCCCCTACTTCAACCAGTAGTCAATTAAATAATTGTGCATATTTGTGATTGATTTTTGGTATTGTTAGCACCTGATTCACACTTAGAATGGTGGTGGTTGAGTTTTTTGTGGTGGATTGTTTTGGAGGTGTCTAATTCTGTAGAGGTGTTGCATGCTTTATTATGTGAAAATGATTTCAACTTATTATTGAAAATTGCCTATCTCTTTGGATTGGATACTTGACCTCTCCAAACATATGAAAAGATGAAAAGGAAATTTTCACAAATTATATTTCATCACCACATTTTGGTCCATTGATTTATACTCTCACTTGACTTTCATTTGCTAGGGGACCGGGTGAAGTATACTGGACCTTCTGTACGAATTGAAGCTGATGACAGGTTTGCTACTTCATTTTTTGACTGTGTGAAACGTTAACATGGTTTAAAGATCTATGATACTTCATGTCTAAAACAATTTTCTTGTTGTTTTAAAAGACTTGCTATGTAATACTTAGATATACTTAATCAAAATACTGTTGCAAAGGATACTTGCCCAAAGTTTATAGAGATACAACAAATTGAGCCTTTTTTATGCTATCCCCTGAAGTTGCATCTCCTACTCAGTAAATTATTCACTGGAGGCTATATAACATATGCAAGCTACCTTATATTTTGATTTATATTCTTGTATAGTCGCTTGTTGACCCTATGCACACCAATATCAGTTTGCTATTCAATTAGATCTTTATGAATTAGTAATTATTCTATGCAGATTTTGTCTGCCATATGCACAGTTATGGATTGTTTGACTCTTATTTTCCTTTTATGTGGAATGATATAATCAAAGGAGTTAGTCCAGTTGGGATGAGCAGTAACCTCTTGCCTTGTCAGCATGGGCTCTAGGGAGTAATCCGGGACTAAAATCTTGAATACATCAGACTGATGTTGCACCCCTAAGCTTACCTAGTAAAAGCCGTAAATACCAAAAGAAAATGTGGAATGATTTCTCTTTTGATGTTCACACACATTCATGGAGTATTTCCTGGATTTCAGTTTTTGTTTTCCTTGATTCTGATCCTATTTCATGCCTAGAAAGTGGTTTATCAGTTTTTTATTCAAAATAAATCTGGTCTTTTTACTTTTGAAGAGCTTATGTTCACATGTGGAATTGGAACTTTGGTGAGCATTTGAAGATAATGCAGTGTTGAGCTGTAAATTGGCTTAAGATAAAACATGGTTCATGGTCTGTCTTTCAAAGATCATTTGGCATGAACTTACCTCCCCAACAAACTTTGACATCACAGGATCATACTGGGGAAGATTTCAACCACTGAGGGTCTGAAAAATGCCTATACCAATATTCGTGGCAGGTGGGTTGGTAAGTCCTCATGGTGTCTTGAAGGAAACACATGGGGTCCTGCTATTGGCATTTATGATGGGAGATTTGTGCGTTCTGACCAACTAGTGAAATGAAACTGTAGGAGTTCGAAGAAAAAAACAGTAGGTTGCAGCTAGAAATGCAAAGTTGTACCTTTTGTGTTTCTGTTGTTGTAAAGCAAACCCTACGTAAAACCTGTGAAGAATATTTAGCAACAAGTATTTCTCATAATTTGTTTCTTTTGCTTGAGATAAAAGAAACCTTTTTGTAGATGTGCTTCGCTATGTGTATCACTCTTGGTACACATATAGACCCTGCTGATTCCCTTCAGATAGAACCATAAGTTCCGTGATTATTAGACACTAGAAGCCAATTCGTTTTATGGTAGTGATGTACTGTATAAATTATGAATGACACAGCTACATTAGTCAATGGCTATTAGAATGAGTGAATCTGATGTCTGTGACTATATGGTAACTAAAGTGCTTCATGGCTGGTGTTGCTTGCTATACCTTGATAATGGTCCAAATTCCTCTGAACTTGCATTTCATGAATTGTTGCTTTGATTGGTAACTTTTACTTTTTTGAGTTCTATCAAGAGATGTTGAATCGTTAAGTTTTTCAGGTTATTTTCTCTGGCTATTCTTCTTTTTGAATTATTATGTCTGTTCAGAGTTGTTACTTTGTTGTGATTTTTGTTTCTTTTACTCTATGCTTGCTATTTCTTTAACAACTGGAGATCTAGTTCTGTTTCTGGTATGTTGGTACAGAATGTTTACTTGCAATATCAGTCCTGTACTAATGTGTCTCACCAAGCTCTAAAAATTGGAGTTTGGACAATGATGAAATGATTGGACCTGTGGAGCTTTCATGTCTTTATGGTAGTTACCTTGTTGGGATCTTACTAATAGTTGATTGTAATGACAGGCCTTTATCAAGTGGTCAACGTGGGGAGGTATATGAGTTGAATGGAGATCGAGTTGCTGTTATATTGGATTTAACAGGTGAAATTGAAACTGACAAAGATAAGGATGAGCAGCTTGTGGATCAATCTGTGAAAGCCCCAGTTTATTGGATAGATGGTAAACTTCTTGCATTTGTAAGGGTCGCTTCCCATCTATTTGGGAATAGATCATTCTATGAAGTGTATGAAATTGAACAGAAGAATGTATGAGATTCAAGATTCAGAAACTACCGAATACTTTCTTTCCTCATATGCTATACTTCCTATAATAACCTGTGTGAATCGTTCTAAAATGCATTTTGGATGCTATATTTTATAATAGGAACTTTCTTGTCAGTTTTTAATGAATAATATGATAAAATCTTGTCTAGAGTTTCTTGTTGCTTTTGAGTGTTCATGTCTCCTTGACTACCCTTACATCATTTTCTTCGCATAATTACCATGTGATGGACCATTACTATGTTCTTTTGCATTATACTTGTTCTTTGCAGAGGATTTGGAAGTACAGCAACTTTTTTTGCCCTTCTCAGTGCAAGTAATTGTATATGCTCCTTGGTTGTAAATTAACCGAGTAGTTTTTGTTTTAGTTAAGGACATTGAGCGTGACACTGATGCTGAGGCAGAAGATTGTTATATAGCTATGGAGGCTTTATCTGAGGTATGAATGCTCTATAAATTTCCTTCTCCTGACTTCTGTTCTTCTTGTTCATGTTTAATTTGGGTTGTTTCTTTTTGTTTTTGTGCAGCTTTTGCATTCAATACACCCCCTTATTGTCTATTTTCCAGACATTTCTCTATGGCTGTCTAGAGCAGTTCCCAAGTCGAATCGGAGGGAGTTTTTCCTCAAGGTGCAGGAAATGTTTGATAAGGTACCAGGCCCTGTTGTTTTCATATGTGGCCAAAACAAAGTTGAAAGTGGGTCAAAGGAGAAAGAAAACGTTGTAAGTTTAAGATCTTGTATTAAGATAAAGATTATGTTAAAAGGCTTTACCTTTTTTACCATTGTATAATCTATGCAATGGTCTATCTTTGTTTCTTTTACTGATTTTCTTTAGAATCTGATGTTAAGCAGACAATGATATTCCCAAACTTTGGTCGTTTGGCTAAGCTGGTGAGTGTTTAATAACTTGAAAAATGTTATGCATTATGAACAATCACTTGTAATATTTTTACTTCATTGTTTTTCCACAGCATCTGTTCTATCGTCCTTATTTCTCTTAGCTGATGCAAATTTCTAATGCTTGCTTCCAGCCTCTCTCCTTGAAACGGCTTACAGAAGGACTTAAAACGACAAAGAGATCTGATGACAATTATATAAATAAGATCTTCAGTAATGTCCTAACTGTTAATCCCCCAAAGGTACTTTGGATGCAATAAACTTCAAAAGTTGATATGCTATATGTGCAGGGTTAAATTCTAAATATCCTAGTTATCTGAGGACAAGGAGCCAGAATTCAATTTTTATACTGATTCTCAGTCACTGCACAACATTCTTTTTTCATTTTCTAATCATATTTAAATGAAATGGTATTTCTAGGCTGTTGATTCAAAGGTATAATGTTTTGGCACTTTAATGGAGTCTTCAAATTAAAGTTCTATGTTAGAGTGTTTAAAATGAAAAGCCAGTTCCCATATGCAAGCCTGCCAAGTTTTGCCATGCATGAGCTTTGCAATTTACAGCCTGGATAAGAAAAAATGCAATTATGGTTTGGTCTTTTCAACTTGTGTTCCAGGGATCATTCTAATGGTTTCCAAAGAGTACCAGAAAGGCAATTGAAACTTCTTAAGAGAAGTGATTTGAACTTTGTATGCAGGATGTTTGAGTAGATTACTTTAAATGATGCACTTTCCTGTTGTGCTTTAAATGAGACCTAGGCTTACATTGAGGACAGGGATGTCTAGAAACTTGAAACGTAAGCTTACTGTCAATTGACTATAAGCTGTAGCATTGAGGACAGGGATATCTAGAAACTAGAAATGTAAGCTTACTGTCAATTGACTATAAGTATAGCATTGATAACCTGCTGTATAAGTCTTCTTTCTCAATTACATCTGGAATTCTGCCACAGTTTTTAGTCTGTTTGATCACCGGATATTTTGATACGACCCAAGGGAGTCCTAAAATCATGTTCACTTACCATAGAAGGAAGGCTAAGGCAAGAGAGGGGTAGAAT
>JANZLC010021264.1:0-10965 GCA_026413385.1 Erythroxylum gracilipes
TTTTATGAGCATTATATATCTAGTCATAAGGTACCGAGATTCTTTTGTAAGTAATATACATATACATAGAGATGTATAGGAAACATGTGTATTATAAGAATCTAAAATAATAGATTCACAGTTGAATAATCAAGTTGGTCGCTTGATTATGGTTTAGACTGTAGTATTGTGATTTATCTCCATGTAAGTAAAGGAGTTTACTTTAAGGGAATGATGAGTTTCATATCATGATAGTAGTCTACTATCGATAATGGCACTATTAAATGAATCTGGAATCAAGTATGTTTTCAAGAATAAAGATGTCAAACTATAGATCTAATACCAAAAATGCAACATCTCACTATCAGAAGGTAAATACCCGAATACTCGAAGGACATTCAAGTACATACCCTATGATAATGATATGTTGGAGTAATAACAAATCCAACTTACACACGGCATCAACTAACATACTCAAAAGTCACTAAATTCAAAACCATTAATTTAATTCATTCACAAATCTTACATTGTTTGCATCATACAAATATTTACAAAACCTCTTATAAGTTTAAGCAAAACTTAAAAAATTAACGCTACAACATTTATGGTGTCAGATGACAGACCTCTGAGCTATTTCTCTATCCAAAAAATTCCTTAAAACCTGATTAAAGAACTAGGTCTCCTGTCTCGTACCTGAAAAGTCACATTGCAATTTTTGATGAGTTTTGCAAACTCAATGAGTGAATCATCATTGATGAATTCACAGGATTACATACACATATCACAGATATTCATTCAGAACATATAATTATTTTTTAGATATTCACACAACATGGAATAACATATGGTCACTCATTACAACTTTGCAGATCATTAATAAATTTCAATCTTATATGAATGTTATATGCATGAGACTCACATTCGTTCTTATTATTGTGATGAGTGCCTATCACAAACTTATACAGATACTGGCCCATAGGGCTCAGTCAGAACAGAATCATGGAGCATAACTCTATGTGCACACACATATATCACGGAGCAAAGCTCTACATGGAAGCGCTTCAACTGGCTACTCAAGTCACGATGCCTTTATCTGAGCATGCATTTTATGAGATGCATCAATTTCGGAATATCTCATATATCACAATCTTATAAGAATGCTAAGATAGAATTTTCATAGTCATCGGACCTAAGTCCGACATTCAACTTTTGTTGAGAATCAAATGTCATTCAGAAATTCATATCAAATTAGAACACTTTTAATACATGCCCAACTGATAAACTCCTCGAACTTTAAGTATGGAATTCAGAAATAATTCATAAATAGTTCAGTAATATTGTAAGTTTAATAAATCAATTCAATTCAAATCAAATCAATCCTAGGAAATCATCTAGGTTGACTCACAAAACGCTCCAATATGCTATTGCCTGGATGATCCGACAATGTCCGTCTGGCATCCATTTGGCTCCTCTATACCATACAAAGCACATTTACAAATATCACACTTTTGCACAATTGTATAAATATTTCTTAATGCACATATACTTATATGAAATATGCACAATGCATGTTCAATGACAATTCCAGAGTATTTTATTGAGATCCTTATGATCAAACCATTTAGATATCAAAGCCCTCATTAATACCATAGGTACTTATGATTTGAACCTTAATAAAGCAATGTCAAAATAATTTCATAACTTCATTGACCACTTCAGATTTTTCTTCTCATATACATACGGGTCAACTTTGCATACTAAATCGGATAAGGTAAATGACAAAATTAGGCAACATTTCCTTCTAGAAAGTTATTCTCCAATGTTTTAGTTTCTGTTGACACAAAAATCACTCAATTTGGTTCAATAATTTGGAAGATATTCCTCAAATATTATCGGATTGTCCATGTCCAAAAATAGTGTACTATGTACAACTTCCATCCAAAAATTCAATATCTTAGAGAATGAATCAAAATTAGACTTCTTGGGACAATTTGTAGGCCTATATCTATAGTTTACTCCAAATTAAAAATCATCTTATTTGGAATCCTATAGATCCAGATATAATCAAAATACTAAAGTGTGTTCAGAAAAATAATCCTATTTCACTGTTCCAACAGATTCCACATTTTGACTTAATCAATCATCCTCAATTCAATTCAGAATGCTACAAAAAAAATTTCAGGGATAGAACAATGTGTTAGGAATCCATTGGTTCAAGTCCCATGTCATTTGGAGGTTGGGAGAAGAAGTTATGGTCAAAAGAAGGAAGGCTATTCAGGTGAGTCAACTCTTTCGTCAAACTAGCAAAGTCACCGGTGCTTCACGAGGGTGACTTCCTAACCCACCAAGCAATGTCACCATCATGCTTAAGCACGACGGTGACTTCTAATCAACTACAAATTGCATCTTCTTCCTCTCTTCCATTTTCTCCAGCTCTTTCCAAAACAGAATTTTGGGTCACTGTTACCCGATCATTTTGACAATGAAAACGAAGGATTTAGGCCAAACTTTCTTCTAAACAATCCTTCCTTTATGACTTAACTTAACCAGTTTCATGAAATTTGGTTTGAGATTCTGCATTTATGCTAAAAACACTACAGACTGTTCCAAACCACGACAGAATCCACAAACTCAACTTCCAAACTCCATAACTTTTGATCCAGAACTCCACAATTTACAAACTTTATATCAATGGAAAGATAAGAGAAAGATATACAATTTCTATGAAGACCATTTTATCAAAATCGATCTAGATTAGTACAGAAAAATCACAGAAGTTTCAGATCGAAAATCCAACTCTCCATTGTTCTTCCTCTCTCTCTCTCTCTCTACTGTATCTTTTTTTTTTCTAGAAATTCAATCTTTCATAAATTAACTCCAATAACTAGCAAATAATTTCTCTAACTTATTTTTAACTCATCAGTACATATACACAGTACAAAAATCCAAACTCCAAACTTAACATCAATATCGATTATTACACATGCAACTTTAAATTTCTGCATTTTGTTTCTCTTTCTACTTTCATCTGATGTATTGTTTCATTGTTACTCTTTCATTTAATCAAAACAACTTATCAATTAATCAACTCTATATTGCGACTTCACCACACCTTCATTTAAATTCATTAACCTCATTTAAAACCATCTCTAGAAGCACTCCATAATTTCATGCATGAACAGTACAAATCACCATATTCGAATTTCCCTAAACCAAACTAGAGTATGTACATTTACATAATTTTTCTAGCACTTTTTCATATCCATTTCAATATAACAATAGAACCTATTTCATACTTTTCTGAACTATTTCTATTTCACAAATCCATCATTTAATTCATTCTTCACCGAAATCATAAACCACAAATCCATGCATGCATGTTTATTTCCACCAGAAAATAACCATCATCAAAACTACTTACTGAATTCAGCTGTTCCCAGCAATAAAGATAACTCAATGAGAACAGTTCACTGTTCGGTGATGAACAATACAAGCTTTCTGTTGTATGCTTTCGATGAATACCAGAAGCTACAGTTACCCTTTTCTTAATCCCAGCATAAACCACACGTAGACATAAGCTACATGTAGTCTTGCATGCTTAACACTTGTCTCCATTGCATGTCTTCCACTTGTCCACTAGCTAAGCTACCATTTGTCTCATAGTTATAGGTCCATATGTCACACATGACTTTATCCATTTGTCACTCTATAATTTGTCCATTTGTCAACTAATTTATAATACAATGGTCACATTTCTATTTGTCCCTTATTTCAATATTTTTCCTAGTCTAAAATACCTCAAATTTTTTGATAATTTCTAAAATATCCGAAATGTCTCCAAAAATGTGGAATAAATTGTAATACACACAATCTCTAATTTTCAAGATAATTAATCCATAATTCACCAAAAATTCTGAAATAATAACTATTATCACCAAATAAATTTTCAGCTCAAATAATTCACCAAAATTTTAAAATATCCAAAATATACCAAAATTGCCAAATCACAATTAATACACACCAATTTAGTCCACAATTTTCACTAATAATTCAAATTTACCCATAAATGTCAATGAATGCATGTACAATCATATGAATGTGCAAAATAAATGTGTACTTTCTCATAAATTACTATTCTAGCTTTAACATAGGTCACGGGATGTTACAATATACAATCAAAATCGTTACATCTCATCTAGAGATGTAATTAATACAATTCACTAATTAATAACTTATGCTTAGAATACCTTAATCTCATTTGATTTAGGAAAACACTTCTCTTTTTTTGTGCCTGACCTTGGTCGTGGGAACTATGCCACAATAGTGCCCTTCTTCTTTTTCCTCGAATTCATCACATATAATAAAACCTTTAATACTCTCAATCTATCCTCAATCGATCACTACAAGCACTTTCATGCATTACTCTAATTCATCTTAGGCCTTGAATTATGGGAACTATGACTAACAAATAATCATATATCATAGATTGCTTCTTATATCATCTCCACACATATAATTCTTATGTGCTTGATTCTCACACTTGTCATGGTGATCCCATTATTAAATATGTTCTCATAAAATAACAAATTAACTTAACCGTGACAACTTTTACAAATCTCACTATCTTTATCCCTTCTTCTTATTACCAATGTATCGTCATACTTACGTATTTTCACTATCAATTCAGAATTATAGTTACATAATCATCCTAAAATTTTGATCCCAATTCCACTAACATATTCTTATAGTGAATCATAACTCTTAGAACATTTATCCAACAATCATTTCAAGTTCAAGTTTGACCCCTCAAAGTCATAGAAAATTTTATTTTCTTTCAACTTGGCTTATACACTTTAAATCTCGTAATTCAACTTTATATCATTACTTTCCTTCATCAGTCCATGACAATGTATTCACATTTATATCACATTCGGGGATATATTACCACAGTGCAATATTGATATCGTATTCCATAATACATCCACCAATACAAATACATTACATCATTATTTGTCATATCTGACCATATACTATTTCCCATTTCTAAATATCCACAAACTTTCATTTTCTCACATTCAGACAGATCATCATTCTTCCCATTACTTCCATCAATTCAAACACTTAACAAATGCTCATGTATGTGACTCATATATATGCAAATCAGACTAGGGATCAGTTGCTACTGCCTATTATGACATGACTGAAATGTATGTAACTTGAAACATATGTTGAAAAATGCCCATGTAAGATACTAAATCTGGGATTTGATACCAAAATGAAACACCCCACCCTCGCAGGATAGATACCCGACATCCAAAATGATATTCGAGTACGTACCCCACAAGGGTGGCATGCTAAAACAATCATTCAGTCAAAATTCCTTACAAAACTTTTGTTTCTTTAAATCTTTTATTTCATTAAGAACATTTCCAATCACAAGTTACAATTATTACAATCATTAGTATTCAATAGCCACTTGGTCCCATTTCAGATACATAACACTTACAATCATAATGTCATTTCATTACCAAATCAATCACATACACTTAGTACAATTCTTGCAGAACATAATTCAAAAATAAACTCACTGAAGACAAATGCAAGTGCAAAATGATCCCAACCCCTAACTCATGCTCATTTGCAGTGACTGAACTACAATTGGTCTAATTTTATAACTCCCCTGAACCCACAAAGCCATGTTGCAATTTTTTATGAGTTTTGCGAACTAAATAAGTAAACCATCATTGATGATTTCACTCAGATCACATACACAAATCACATATTTCACAATTATTCATTCAGAACATATATATTCTAAATACTCCCACTAACATGGCATATCTATAATCATTGTGAATTAAAACAGATATATATAATTACAGATGCATATGAGACTCCAGAATCATTATTGTTGTTGTGACCGAGTGCCTATCACATACTTATACAGATACTGGCCCATTGGGCAGTCAGAAACATATATCACTGAGCAAAGCTCTACGTGTAGAATCAAAAATCACGGAGCAAAGCTCTACATGTAGAATCAAAAATCACGAAGCAATGCTCCACATGCAAGCCCATTCATACTGGCTGATCTGGTCATAACCCCTTTATCTGAGCATGCATTTTATGAAATGCATCAAATTCAGAATATGTCATGTATAACAGTCACATATGAAGTACAATCAGAATCTCATAGTCATCAGACCTAAGTTGGGCATTCAAAGCAATCAAAGCATTACCAATACATTCCCAAATATCAATCTCCCCGGACAATTAAAGTTCATAATTCATAAACAAATCACAAATAGTTCAATAATTGGAAGTCAAACGAATCAAATCAATCCTAGGAAAATCATTTAGGTTGACTCACAGTACGCTCCAATATGCTATTGCCTGGATGGACCGGCAATTTCTGACTGGTGTCCAATGTGCTCCTCTATAACATACAAAACACATTTACAAATATCACACTTTTGTACAAATGTATAAGTATTCCTTTATGTACATCTACTTATATAAAATATGCAAAATGTATGTTCAATGACAATTCCAGGTATCTGATTATGATCCTTATCATCAAATCATTTAGATATCAAAACCCTCATTAATACCATCTGTACATATAATTTGGACCAACATAAAATAATGTGAAGTCAATTTTATAACCTAATTGACCACTTCGGATTTTTCTAACATACTTACGGGTTAACTTTGCATAATTAATATGATAAGGTAAATGACAAAATTTGGCACCACATCCTTCTATAAAGTTGTTCTCCAATGTAAGTTTCCAATGACACTAATATTATACCATTTGATTTATCATTCCAAAAGTTATACTCAATTTACTTTATACTATTCTAGGAACTATAATTGTACTTTGTATTGAATTTCAAGTGAGATTCTGTAATTCTTAGAGATAGAATTAAAATTTGATCTCTTAAAAAATTTATATCCATATTGCTCTAGTTCAATTTAAATCATAAATCATTCCATTTGGAAACCTACTAATCAAAATAAAATCAAAATACCAAAGTATGTTTAGTGAAAACATCTCAGTTATCATACTTTAGCACAGTCACATTTCCATCTTAACTTCATCAACCAATAAATTTTATAAAACTATGAGTTTTTTTGGAAATGTAGAACAATCTCTTATGAAGCTATTGGTTCAAGAATCAAGTCATTTGGACATCGGGTGAAGAAGTTATAGCAAATTGAATGACAGATGTTTAGAACCAAACTCCCTAAAATATAACGTTGAGAGTCGCAATCGTGCATGTTCAGGACTGCTAGATTCACCTATACCTGCGAAGTCACAATCGTACTTAAGCACAATAATCATGCTTTACCACTTCTTTCGGGGATGTCGCGATCGTGCATCCTCCTTCTTCTTCTTCACCAAACTGAATATTTTCCCTTTTTTCCATTTATTTCTGGATTTCACATTCTTATACTTTCTAGCTAAAACATCTATACATGAATCATCTTTTCTACATTTCTATATCCCATACAATCTCTAAGCAAGTTAGATTCAAACTTATTCCTCAAATGTCAAAAATTGAAAACTTCATATATGCAAATTTCAGTTTCTGCATTTTGTTTCTCTCTCTCTACTTTCATCTTATACATTACTTTTCACTTTTCTACTCTTTCATTTCATCAAAAGCTTAAACTTCACCAAATCTTCATTTCATATCATTAAACTCATCTCTATAAACACTTCACATATATATGCATGAACAGTACAAAAACTATATAACCAGAACAGAGTAATATAAATTCATTGATTTTCATAAACTTTTGTATCATTTCAATTTTATCAGTCCAATTTGAATGTCATCAAGATACCATTTACAAAACTATAAAGCTTAAAACTCAACTTACTTGGGTTAACTAAATTCTGTGTAGTGAGAGTGAAGAGCTGGGTTTCAATGGATGGGAAAAGAAAACAACAAGAATAGGCATAAACAAACACCAGTTGGATTAAAATATTTTCATGCAAAGGATAACACTGATATAAGAATAAAACCAGTATTTTGGTGATGAGGGTTCAGTGGCTTTCGGTGAAGACCAAACAATCCGAAAAACAAGAATGAGCTACAGTAATGTGCTTTACCAAAACATATGATTACGTGTGTTACTATCAATTTGACACATGGCTCTATGCATGTGAGCCATTTTTCCTTCATGAAAGCTACCACATGTCTCCAACATGTCAAGCCATTTGTCACACAATGAATGATGCCACATGTCAATCTTTAATCAATTCATAAGTCACACTAGGATTGGTTCAAATTTCAATAATTTTCCTAAAATTTACCAAAATTTCCGAAATACATGTATTATACCCGAAAAAGTCATAATTGCATGTACAATCATATTAATGAGCAAAAATCAATATTATCGTGTATGTATATTCCATATTTTGCATAAGCATGAATTGTACTTTCTAATTTCTCAATAATTTCTCATATTCACTATTTAAGTCTCATCGTGGGTAACAGGATGTTACAGATAGTGCATTAATTAAAATAGCCTCATAGTGCTAGCTCCGTAATATTCATGCAATAATGGGCACAGTTGATGTTATTTCACCAATCTCCAATGCTTGTAGCCAATTTGAATGTAGCCTTAAGCAGGATATCATTAATTTTCTCACTTCACCTGATCTAACTCATGGTATTAAAAGTGTTTTATTTAGTTTGCACCCCTCATATTATTACTGGTGAGTTATTCATAGAGACAGTAAGGGAGTTCTTCAAGTCATCCAAACTTTTGTGGGAAATCAATCACACTTACCTCTGTTTGGTCCCTAAGAAGTGCAAACCTTCTATCATGACTGAATTTTGGCCAATCTCCTATTTTAATACTATCTACAAGGTGATATTGACGATTATAGTTGAAATACTAAAATTGGCCCTATCAAACCCTTCAAACCAGCTCGAGGCATTCGACAGTGAGACCTTTTATCTCCTTACTTATTAACTACGGTTATAGAAAGTTTTTTTTAGGCTTCTAACTAAGCTCATAGCTTCCAGTGGTGGATTCAAATATCATCATCAATGTAAAGAAATTAATCTCACTCATCTTATCTACGCAGATGGTCTTCTACTTTTGTGTGAAGCACATGTTTTTTCTATCAATATTATAATGCAAGCTAGTAGCTTATTTGCTCAATGGTCTGGCCTCAGGCATAACCCTTTCAAAAGTAGCTTCTTTATCTTTACAGATGTAAGGAATTAAAATGAGATAAGACTCACTAGTTTTACCTTAGTCTCTCATACCTTCAGCTATCTAGGAGTTCCTGTTACAGCTTCTAAACCTAACGACCTGTTTGCTACATTGGAATGGCTATTCTATTCCATAGCTATTCCTAACAGATTACTAATCCTATGTTTGGTTAGAAACCAAACCCAGAATAGCTATGCATCAGGAAAATCTATTCTTAAATTATGAGGAATACATAAAACTCATCTCTACCTATCTTTAACTTTTCCAAGAATAGCAATTCCAATAAAAGACAACTTTATCTTTCTCACAATTAATAATAATAATTATAATATAATAATAAGATAATTAACCAGCCCAAAAAATCTGCAAATGATAAATCGCACTTCTATAATCACATCCAACCAAAATTCAAAGTCATCGGACCTCCCGTCCGGAGTCCAACACCACCAAACGAAATCCTATATCTAACACTTCAAAAGTCTCAATCCATAATTCCATACTCAAATCCACAATTCAAGTCACAATCATATACCATTTCATTCATAGTTATACAAACATACTCAAGTTTATATTTCAATATAATACAAAATTCATAAATGACTTCCATCTCGAAGTAAATACTTAGAAACTTTAATGGCTTTCCAAGCCATATACAAATCCAATTTCATAAACCCAAATACATAATACACAGATCAATACCATACGTCTAATAAACAAAATCGAAAGATTTTCTTGATTTTCCTTCATCCGATCTCCTGCTCGAAAACTTGGAGATGGGGATGAAAGGGGAGGTGAGCTTTCGCTCCGTGGATAACATATTTATACTCAAAAATAAGCAAAAATCATTTCTTCAAATGTTTGTCATTTATAAACATTTCTCAGTATCAAGAATTTCAAAATTTGTTCTCAAGCTTTTCAAAACATTCCTAATCAATTTCCAAAATTCTTACAATTTCAAAACTCACAATTGTTTTCACAAATCATGCTCAATTTCAAAGACATGAATGCATCACAAACATAAGCATAACAAAACACATAACATATCAGAATGGTTTGGGTCGGTCCTAACAGAACGTACTGCACAGTCCCGTTTAGCGGTTCTGTGCAGCCGTGAACGGAGGGGAGTCCGAAATCGAAACTCCTAAGTCACTTGCGGGCAGCCGGGAGAAGGCTATCAAAGGGAGACAGTGCACTGACTCTTACGGAGGGGACCTCACCAAACCCACATACTACACATAATTCGAAACTGAAAATTCGGATTGCCCGAAGGTACTTATAAAAAAATCTTGATTTTCAAAACTTTTTATACTGTGTCATACTAGACACATTCACATATTCACCTAGCTCACATATTCACATAGCTCTAATATTCACATATCACATCAATAAACATATTCAATCTCACTTCAGCAATTTAATCACGTATAGATTAAAATCATAACAATGAATGCAAGTTATTTCTTTAAAACATAAATCAAACGTATGCAGATTTACAAAGCACATTGTTCATTTTTTTTTCAATTTATTCAAAAACATAATTTTTCATAAATCTTGTATTTTCTTAAGAACATTCCAAAAACATTTTCATAACTTACCAAATTCGTCGAAAATAACGAATTTCACAATTTACGCGATTTCTTCAATCCAAATCACTGAAATGAATTTCAATTTTTTTTTAATTTCTCAATTCATTTTAAAACTCGTAACCCTTTTCCAAAAACATTCGGGAACAATAAAATTCAATACTTTCTC
>JANZLC010021295.1:0-10964 GCA_026413385.1 Erythroxylum gracilipes
TTGAGCTCTGTAACTAACTCAAGCTGATGCTTCCGACTTCTTTACTCTTTCGTCTGATTATAGCATCGTCTGTTTTTCGCTTCGTCTATATTTTTCTCTTCGTCTGTATTTTGCTTCGTCTGTTTTTCACTTCGTCTGTATTTTGCTTCCTTCCGTCTGCTTTTCGCTTCGTTTGTATTTTGCTTCCTTTCGTCTGTATTTTGCTTCCTTCGGTCTGCTTTTTGCTTCGTCTGTATTTTGCTTCCTTTCATCTGCTTTTCTTGCATCTATGTTTTTACTTCGTCTGTCTTATGCTTAGTCTGGATTTTGTTTCGACTGCTTTTCATCATATAGCTTTCGTCTGCTTTTTGCTTATCATCAAAATTATTAAACCGTGAAGTCATTTTGACTTAACATGTACCCTATGGTAGTGGGATGTTGCATTTTTAGTATCAGAGCCAAGTTTGGCATCTTTAGGGACAAATATGAGTTGAGATATGATAATTAGTGAGATATTCCGATAGTGATCACAACTTTTGTTTGTTATAGGTCACCTTCCATAGGAGATCACATTGGAGAGTCAGCTGACATGGAGTCTATAGGAGTCAATTTGGAGTCTCCTATACCTGAGTTTGCTCGGATGCCTCTGAGAATTCCCGAGAGACGAGAGAGAAGATATGATAAATTAAGGAATCAAGGGGCTGTAGACTTCTACGGAAGTACAGACCTAGCTGAAGCAGAAGGGTGGTTAGAGAGAACTAAAAAAGTGTTCGATCAAATAGACTGTGAAGTAGTTGAGAGATTCGATTATGCTGTCTCACTCCTGTAAGGTCCTTCATATCAATGGTGGAAAACTGTTCTGAGCAGCACCACTAGACCTTGTAGTTTGACCTGGGAGAATTTTCTGAGGGTGTTCCAAGAGAACTTGTAGCCTAAGATTTGCATGGATCAGAAGATGAAAGAATTCTTAGATTTGAAGCAAGGCAGGCTCACAGTGGCAGACTATGAGATCAAGTTCAATGAGTTAATGGGGTATGCAACCGCACTGATTCTAACTGAATAGGACGGTTTGAATATGGAAATCAAAACAAGGCTGGCCATCTCTAACTTGGGGCAGTTTTGCAGAACTTCGAGCGGCCTCGATCAGAATTGAACAGTTATTAAAGGATGGTCAGAGAGAGAGTAGACAGGAGCGTAAAGGAAATAGGCAGGATGAATCTCAGGCTGATTCTGGTAGAAGCTTCAGAAAGTGTCAGAACAGATCTTCTCAATTCTAGTCTAGATCGAGACAATCTGGATCCCGAGGACGAGGTAGATTTGTTTAGTCCGGGAGAGGCAGAGAACAGATGCCTGCCAGTCAATCGCAACAATTGCCTGAATGTGAGTACTGTGGTAAAAAGCATGGTGGTGAGTGTTGGAGGATATCGGGAGCATATTTTCGATGTGGCTCTTATAAGCTTCAAATCAAAGATTGCCCTGAGATGTTGGAATCACAATCTAGAGCTAGAGGAGGAACTATGACTGAGACTACAGTTCAACAGAGTAGAGCTGGCAGACCTGCACAGAGAGGCAGAGGTAGAGGTAGAATTCAGTCAACAAGGCCCAGTGTTAGGACTGAGGTGCGGAGCAACCAGCCGTAATCTCATGCCAGCGTCTATGCCATTACTAGACAAGAGGCGCAGGACTCCCCAGATGTGGTAGCAGTTGTGTTGAATATTTTTAATTTTGAAGCATATGCATTGGTAGATCCAAGATCTACACATTCATTCATCACACCAGATCTTCCTTTTAGATTGCATTGTAGCAAGAGATACTGAAATGTGGGTTAGAGGTGAGTACTCCAGTGGGAAGTACAACAGTGGTTGGTGAGGTATGTAAAAGATGTATAGTTCGGATTAATCAGGCAGAGTTAGAAGTTGATCTAATCGTCTTGTAGTTAAAGGAAACTGATGTAATTCTTGGCATGGATTGGCTTACAACTCATCGGGCTATAATAAATTGCTACACTAAGGAAGTGGTTCTTGAATCTCCCAATCAGTCGAGAGTAGTGTTTCAAGGAGTTATTCAGGTAGTGTCAGCCCGACTAATTTCATTCATGAGTGCTTTGAGTTTGATCCGAGGTGGATGTGAGGGTTATCTGGCCTATGTGGTTGACACTCGAAATGAACAAATCATTCAGGATATTCCAGTTATTAGGGATTTCCTGGATGTGTTTCCTACAGATTTACCGAGATTACCCTCAGAAAGGGAGACAAAGTTTACTATTAACATTGTTCTAGGTACCGCCCCTATACCAATTCCTTCGTATAGGATGGCACCTGTTGAAATGAAGGAACTAAAGTTGCAGGAGTTGTTAGATAACGATTTTATCAAGCCTAGTGTGTCATCTTGGGGAGCTCCAGTATTGTTTGTAAAGAAGAAGGATGGAACATTGAGATTGTGTATCGATTATCGGCAGTTGAATTGGATAACAGTTAAGAATAAATATCTACTGCTGAGGATTGATGATTTGTTTGACCAGTTACAGGGAGCTTAGGTGTTCATAAAGTTAGACTTGAGATCGAGTAATTGCCAGCTGAAAATAGCTGAGGCGGATGTTCCCAAGAGTGCATTTAGAACCAAATATAGGCACTTCGAGTTTCTAGTAATGCCCTTTGGATTGACTAATGCTCCGATGGTTTTAATGGCTTTGATGAATAAGGTATTCCAACCTTATTTAGATCACTTTGTGATTGTCCTTATTGATGACATTTTGGTGTACTCGAAGTGTAGAGAAGATCATGTAGCACATCTGAGAATGGTTCTTCAAACAACGAGGGAGAAACAGCTATATGCCAAGTTCACTAAATGTGAATTTTGGCTTGATCAAATAGTATTTTTGGGTCACATAGTATCTAGACAAGGCATTCAGGTAGACCAAAAGAAAATAGAAGCAGTAATGAAGTGGGAGGCTCCGAAGAATGTGTTTGATATTCAGAGTTTCCTTGGATTAGTTGGGTATTACAGAAAGTTTGTCGAGGGATTTTCACTGATTTCGGCCCCTTTGACAAAACTTCTGAGAAAGAATGTGCCTTTCAGATGGAATGATGATTGCTAGAGGAGTTTTGAGAAGCTTAAGCATCGGTTGACTACGGCACCAGTGTTAGCTATTCCATCTAGTTTTGGAGGTTATGTTATGTACAGTGATGTATCACATCAGGGTTTAGGATGTGTACTAATGCAGCATGGTAAAGTAATAACACATACATCGAGACAATTGAGGTCCCATGAATTTAATTATCCAGTTCATGATCTGGAACTTGTTACAGTAATATTTTCCTTGAAAATTTGGAGACATTATCTGTATGGAGAGACTTTTCAGGTGTTCACTAATCATAAAAGTTTGAAGTATCTGCTGACCCAACAAGAGTTGAATATGAGACAGAGGAGATGGATAGAATTGTTGAAAGATTATGATTGTACAATTAAGTATCATCCTGGCAAAGCTAATGTGGTAGCTGATGCATTAAGTCGAAAGTCCAATAGCAGTGTGGCTCAAGTACAGTTATCAAGGATACCGAGCCTAGCTCATTTGAGAGCACTAAATGTTGAATTGAATTTGGTGCAGAATGAAACATTGATAGCTACATTGAAATTGAGACCTATATTGCTTGAAAGAATCAAAGAGGCTCAGAACAGATATCTAGAATTCGTAAAGCTAATTGAGAAGAAGTGAATCAGGATTTTAAATTTGAAGTGAGAGATAATGCATTGTGGTTAAAGCAAAGATTATGTGTACCCGATGTTGATGATTTGAGGAAAGAGATTCTGGAGGAAACACATGTAGCAGCTTATGTTATGCATCCTGGTACTACCAAGATATATAACATGCTGAAACAACATTACTGGTGACCTGGAATGAAGAAGCAAGTAGCGGAGTTCGTTTCTAAATGTATAACATGCCAACAGGTTAAGGCTGAGCATCAGGCTCCAGTTGGAAAATTACATTCGTTAGCTATTCTGGAATGGAAATAGGAACAAATCATTATGGATTTTATTATGGGTTTGCTGAGGACTTCGAGGCAATATGATGCCATTTGGGTCATTGTTGATAGACTGACAAAATCAACTCATTTCTTGCTAGTGAGAGAAAATTATTCACTAGATCAGTTAGCTCGGAGATATATGAATGAAGTTGTGAGATTATATGGGGTTCTAGTGTCCATTATATCGGAAAGGATCCTAGATTTACCTCGAAATTTTGGGGTAGCTTACAGACAGCTTTGGGTACAAAACTAAATTTTAGTACTGCATTTCATCCTCAAACAGATGGTTAGAGTGAGAGGATGATCAAGATTATTGAGGATATGCTCAGAGCTTATGTTCTAGAGTTTCAAGGAGCATAGGGTCAATATGTGGCTTTAATTGAATTTTCCTATAATAATCAGTATCACAATAGTATCAGTATGGCTCCATACGAGGCGTTGTACGGTAGAAAGTGTCGTTCGCCTTTATATTGGGATGAAGAGGGTCTAAGAATTGTTGAAGGCCTAGAATTGATTCAGCATACTGTTGACAAGGTGAAATTGATCCGTAGCAGAATTAAAGCAGCATAAGGTAGACAGAAAAGCTATATGGATCAACACAGACAAAACATGGAGTATAAGGTGGGAGATAGAATATTTCTGAGAGTATCACCTTGGCGAGGTGTGTTAAGGTTCGGTAAGAAAGATAATTTAAACTCGAGGTACGTAGGTCCATATAAGATAATTGAAAGAATTGGACCACTAGCTTATAAGTTAGCCTTACCTTCTGAAATGACTCAGATACATAATGTGTTTCCTGTGAGTATGCTTAGGCGATATCGGTTGGATCCAACTCATGTGATATCGACTCAGGAGATTGAAGTCTCTAGTAATCTGAGTTATGCTGAAGAAGATAATTGGTTATCAGAATAAACAATTGAGGAACCGAGTGATACCAATGGTGAAAGTCCTTTGGAAGAATCATTTGAGTGACGAAGCTATATGGGAAACGAAGGAGCATATGAGAAATTAGTACCCCTACCTATTTGACCATTCAGGTAAGAATTTCAAGGACGAAATTTTTGTTAGGAGGGGAGAATTGTAACATCCCGTTACCCATGTAAAGGCTAGAATTGTAAATTATGAGAAATTACTGAGAAAACTAAAAAATGTATATACATACATGAAGAGTTTAAGAAGTGTAGTTTCGGTGATGAATAAACTAGATAATGGATTTGTGAAATGGGAATTGTTCAAAAACTGTATGAAATAGATTCTGGTTTGAGATTTGTGAAAGTTTACGTAAATTGATGTAGAAATATATGTACTTTGATATGGTTTTGAGAAATACAAATACAGTTATAAGTTGATGCATTGTTTATGGATGAATATGTCAAGTGTTAATAGAAATGAATTTGAATGAGTTTAGAAATAAGGGAAAAGTTTAAGGTGATGCAGTGATATGGGAAAAGCATGAAAATGGAAAATCTATGATGAAATCTAGTTGTTGATGAAAATGAGGAATGCAGAAAAAAGGAAAATTACAGTAGAGAGAGGAAGTGAATATGAAGTTTCGGATTTTTGGTGTTTGAATGGTAAACTTGAATCTGATTTATTTAGAGATTGTTTTGTGTATAGAAATGAATAATAGATGTTGTAGGAATGTGAAATCTGGGAATTAAAACTAGAAAATTAAAAAAAAAGAAAAGAAGATGAATAAAATGCAGTAAAGTTCGCCGCAACCAACTCTCCTTGATTTGCCACAGCCAACTTGAAGGAATTTTCCTCTCTAGAAAAGTTCGTCGCGACTAACTTTCCTTGGTTCTCCGCGATAAAGTCTTTCCTACAAAGCTTGAACATACTTCAGTATTTTAGGCATAACTTGTTTTATAGTTATCTGAATGAAGTGATTTTTATTTGGAGTAAACTAGAGACATAGGGCTACAAATTGTCTGAAGAAATTGAGTTTTAATTCAGTCTCTAAGAATTTCAATTTCTGGATGGAAGTTGAGCACAAAATACTGTTCCAGTATAAGAACAGTCTAAAAATGTTCAGGGTATAACTTTCAGATTTTTGAACCAAACTGTATGATCTTTGTGTCATTAGAAACTTAAGATATTGGAGAACAATTTTCTAGAAGGAAGTGTTGCCTAATTGTGTCATTTACCTTATCAGAATGAGAATGATCATGCAAAGTTGACCTGAAACTATGTTGTTAGAAAAATCTGAAATGATCAATTAGGTTATGAAATTAGTTTCACATTATTATATTAATGAAGGTTTTCATATATGAATGATATGTGATAATGATCACAATAAGATACCAGGGATTGCCATTGAACATGCATTGTGCATATTGTTTATACATAGATGTGCATAAAGAAATACTTATACATTTATGCAAAAGAGTGATATATGTAAATGTGTTTTGTATGATATAGAGGAGCATATTGGATGCCAGTCAGACATTGCAGGACCATCCAGTTAATAGCATATTGGAGCGTACTATTAGTCAACCTAGATGATTTTCCTAGGATTGATTGAATTTGTTTAACTTCCAATTATTAATTGATTGTGACTTGTTTATAAAATCCAGACTTAAGGTCTGAGGAGTTTAATTTTTGGGAATGTATTGGAAGTGTTCTGATTGCTTTGAAATTCTGAATGATATGAGTATTCTCAACGAAATTTGAATGTCAGACTTAGGTTTGATGACTATGAAATTCTGACTGTGCATAATATGTGACTATTATACATGGCATATTCTGAATTTGATGCATTTCATAAAATGCATGCTTAGATAAAAACGTTATGACCAGAGTAGCCAGTATGAAAGCACTTGCACGTAGAGCTTTGCTCCGTGATTTCTGTTTCTTCACGTAGAGCTATGCTCCGTGATTCTATTCTGACTGAGCCCAATAGGCCAGTATCTGTATACGTATGTGAAAGACACTCGATCATAACAATAATAACGAATCTGGAGTCTCATATGCATCTGTATTTATGTTGGACCCCGTTTTCGGAGCCCAACTATCCAGAGTCATACTTGCATGAGTGGGTTCTCTAGTAGAGTTATTTCATTAACCCTCATTAGCCATCGTCCATCACTATGCTCAAACTCATTTCTCCTATTTGTGAACAGAATTTGGAAATCTTCAAATCAAAATTTCAATTTGACTTCTTCAAAGAAATTGTATCTCTAGGTCTCTAGTTTGTTTTGAAGCAAGAAGCTTCTCAATCGGAGCTCTACAGCTCAAGATATACTTAAAAAGCTAAAGTTTCTTCATACCCTAAACATGTTCCCCAAACCGACCCCTCAATTTCTCTCCATAAAAATTATTCAAAAAAACTCCAAAAGATTCCAAATTTCATGAAGAGATAGAGAAAGAAGTTAGAAATCTATTACTTTAAGAATCACTTCATTTGGAGGTCGGATGAGGAAGTTATACCCAAAAGAATTGAACATGTTTATACCTTCAATCAATTTGTACCTACCTTAGCGTGAATGCCATAACTTTCAATATAAATGTCTGATTGAGTTCATTTTTGGACTATTTGAAAGAAGACTTCTAGATCTACAAATTTCATTTAAACCATAGAGCAAAAATTGCAATTTCCTGAAGCTATCCCGTGAATGTCCGTTTAATGGACATTGTCGAGGTTGGGAGCCATTTTTGGCCCGAGAAGGTCCGTTTAACGGACATCATGTCTGTTAAACCGACATTGGTGAGCCTGGGGGTCATTTTTGACCTGAGGAGGTTCGTTAAACATACCTAATGTCTGCCTAACGAACATAGGGGTTTCCTAAACCCCTCAAAAGCCTCTCCAATGCTTCCTACTTCCAATCTAACATCATATTTACTCATAATCCTCCCAAATTCAACTCTTCTATGGCAAAATCACTTCATAATAACTCAAACACCCAATTTATCTCATAAAACTCTCAATTCTCAAACTATTTGGTTCATCAAAACCACAATTTCGCATCATTTACCAAAGCTGTCCTATACACACATTCTATGTAGCATCATCACTTGTAACAATCATATCTTTCTACTCCGATATCCAAAAATTACAAACTTTATATCGTTGGAAAGCTAGAAAGATCATCTACAACTTCAGAAGACAATTTTTACTAGTACTACCTGGATCATTCCAGATTTTCCCTTGAATTCAGAATACAATTCCTACCTTTATGAAAAATTGAAAATAGCAATGTAAGAACTTGAAAAGCCATAAACAAATATAATGTATATGTATTTCATTCGCATCAGCATAAGAGTTTTACAATGATTTAGTGGAAATTTCGAGCCAAAAATACATCATAATCCAAAAATACAAACTTTGCAATTTCTCAAAATGCAACTAAAGCATTGTTTTACAAATTCAAACTTCAAAAGAACAAAAGTGCAAATTAGAGTGATGCCTTGACGCTCAACTCGATCACTCGATATCTTGCTCATCGCCTGTGGATGGTAAGGAGTAGAGGTGAGCTTAATGTTCATGGGTAGCAGTTTTATAATCGATAATAAACAAAAACCCTTGAAAACTTTCATGATCATAGCAATTTATCACAAAATCCATAAAACATCTATTTCTCAACTTGTCAAACCAAATCACAATTCACATAAGTTAAACATTCATCAAACCTATCAACACATGTAAATACATAAGCACATCATAATGGTTTGGGTGGATCTGTAACAGAACGTACTACACATTTTTCATGCGGGTCCTTGTAGCTGTGAACAGAACATACTATCACAATCCCACAAAATGGTCTTGCGTAGTCGTGAACTTATGGGAGTCCGCAAGTGAGCTCCATGCCACTAGCGGGCAGGCAAGAGATACCTTTTTAATCAAGTGCACTTGACAGATAAAACAGACCACCACAAACCCACATAACATGTAATTTATGAACTTGAAATATTTTGCCCATATGGCACATTTTTGAAAAGTTGATTTCATGAGCATGACATATTTCATATGCATTTTTATCATCATTTCACAATTCATCAACTAAAATCCCATACCAATCATATAACCATTTCTCAAATCATCTAAAAGCTACAAATACAACAATTATGGAACAATTTGAAATCATTCCCATATCACTCAAAATTCATTCACAAAATTTATATATAAAAACATATGACACATTCTCAAACCATCTTTAAAGAACAATAAATGCATATTTTCAAGGTAGTTGGAAATCATTTAATTCCATTTATTTGAGAGCAACTTTAATAGCTTATTTACTCAATTATAAAAATGTCACCCACCTTAATTTCCTTACTTGAAAACTTGTTCAAGGATGTGTCTCTTCTTGCTCCTCTTGTTTCTCTTGCCTCCTTTTAACAATGACAAAAATTCCCAATTCAAAAGAATTCAAATTGGAAAACCCAAAGAACCAAATGCATGAAATTGATCCTAGAATACTTATACTCATACATTTCCTAAGCTCTTTAAACCAAAAACCTTTCTAAACTCCAAAAGATTAAAATCAACTTACCTTGAATCTTCACCAAACAATGAGCTTCTCGGCTCTAATAGAAGCTCTAATTTTTCTCTTACTTTTTCCTTCTTGAACAACTTCAAAAATCACTCTTGAAGGTTAAGAAAAATCAAAACCTAACTGAACTCTT
This sequence comes from Erythroxylum gracilipes, assembly GCA_026413385.1. Lineage (NCBI taxonomy): Eukaryota > Viridiplantae > Streptophyta > Magnoliopsida > Malpighiales > Erythroxylaceae > Erythroxylum > Erythroxylum gracilipes. The sequence goes on from JANZLC010021295.1 coordinate 9,630, forward strand.
CTTTTTCTCTAAACTCACGAAACTCTCTCCTTCTTTCTTCAATTTCGTTTTTTCTCTCTTCCAAATGAAAGACACCATATTTTCTTCCCTTTTATACCATTAATGATTGCATAAAGTCCATTTTTCCCTTACTTAAAAGCTTATGTTCTTACATCCTTAAGTGACTTGCCTAAAATGCCCTTTATGCTATACACTCTTAACACTTTAATTTAATTCACCTATGTCACATAATCCCATTAACATTAACATACTAATTAGCTCCAACATACATTAATCTAGCAAGACCCTAAATTAATCTGATCATGCTTAATCAAATAAAAAAATTAGGGGCTAACAATTTGTATATATCTGTTATGTTTCGCAATGATTACATGATGTACCATGTTAATGTGAGTATTTGAAATATACATGTTCTGAATGAATATTTGTGAAATATGTGATTTTTGTATTTGACCTGGGTGAAAACATCAATGATGGTTCACTCATTGAGTTCGCAAAACTCGTAAACATTGCAACGTGACTTTTCAGGTACGAGACAGGAGACTTAGTTTCTTATTCTGGATTACAAGAACATTTTGAACTAAGTTATAGCTCAGAGGTCTGTCGATTGACATCAAAAGAGTTGTAATTTGTATTTTGTATTTTGCAGTTTCTTGTTTAGAACTTGTATAAGGATTGTAATGTTTGTTTAATGAATACAGTGTAAGCTTTTGTTAATGAATGCAAGGATTGGTTTTTAAAATTTTGGTGATTTTAATTATGTTAGATGATGTCATGTGTAAGTTGGATATGTGTTTTGCTCTAACATACCATTATCATCGGATATGTACTTGAATGTCCTTATGTTTAGATATATACTTTATGGTAGTGAGATGTTGCAACATTATGCTCAAAGACATTAGTAACATCTCAGGGACCTAACCATCTAGATTGAAGTTTACTAGGGAATAACTTTAACTTAGAATTAAATAAAAGAACTTTTTTCTGATGGTAAATGATTTCCTGACTATATTCATATCATACAAAGTTTTAGTCCTTTCTTTATAGATCCTAGCATTATCAAATGCCTCTAGCCTAAGCTCCTCAGGTTCTTGCAGTTGAAGCTTCCTTTCATTTCCTGCTTTTTCATAATCTAAATTGCATTATTTCACCGCCCAATATGATTTATGTTCAATTTCTATAGGTAAGTGACAAGCTTTACCATAAATTAGTCTATAAGGGGACATACCTATTGGAGTTTTGTAAGTAGTTCTGTAAGTGTTGCGGTCCAAACAGAACAATATAAATTAAATTCTATCTAGACCAAATAGAGGCAAGTGCACCCCGTCGACAAGT
>JANZLC010021306.1:0-10963 GCA_026413385.1 Erythroxylum gracilipes
GGTAATATGATTTTACTATGAACAAATATATATTATTTAATTATTTAATATAATTATTAATAAGAATTATAAATAATTTAATTAAATATTATATTTAGCTATTTAATATTAATTATGAATAATTTAATTCATAATTCATAATTCATATTAATAATTAATATTAAATAGTTAAATATAATATTTGATTAAAATTCTTATTAATTATTATATTAAATAATTAAATAATCTATATTTGTTAATGCAAAATCATATTACCGAAAAACAATTTAATTTAATTCAATAACTTAATTCGTTTCTTTTTTACATGTACACAAAGATAAGGAAGATGACTTTTCTCCACCTTCTCTCTACTCTCCATTTTCTTTCTACACCGGATCATGGAATCCTCATTTTGTGATTTCTTCCCTGCACCTTTGTTCTCTTGTCAGTTCTTCTTTGCTCCCTGTATGTCTTTGTTCTATTACCTAGTTCTTCTCTACTTTTCTTTACAGCTCACCCCACTCGGTTTAAACTAGATATTTTGCTTTTTTTAGAAACTAGCCCAATTTCCTTTCACTGTGTTCTAACAGTTTACCGTTGATGGTAACTTATCACCCAAAGCAAACATCCCTTCCTTAGACCATCCTGTGGAGCCTGAGGAGTTCCCTCCTCTTCTAATCACTCTAGCGCCATCTCAGCCTCACACATCACCATCCCAACCTCACACAACACCCTCTGGGTAGAAAAGCCAACATGGAGTTGTGTAGTAGGAGACCCTGAATGGAGGCACATGGGAACTTGGCACATACAAGGTAAACCAATTATTTTGAGAAAATGAAAAATGGGATTGAATTCCAATATGGGTTAATATGTATAAAGTACCTCTTGAATACTGGTCTTTGGAAGGGTCAAGTTACTTAATCAGTTACAATGGCATTCCTCTCTAGCACTTGTGGAGAACTGATTGAAGATAAAGTCCAACTATCTTGCCCATAGAAACCTTAGATGAAAGACAAAATCAAAGTATGGATCCCCAAAAAGAATAATAAAGATGAAGAAAGCAGGAGAAAAGTAATTTCAAAATCTCCAAAAATTCGCAAGAAAGCTAATGAATTACATCCAAAGAGTGAAGCTCAAGTTCTTCAAGAAACTTCCAAACAAGTTCAAGAAACTTCCCACTTATTTGTACAATATGGAATGTATGGGGACTTAATTGTCCTAATAAATAGTTGGATCTAAAGGACTACCTTGGAGCTAAACAAGCAACTTTTGTTGGTTCACTAGAGACCAAAATAAAAGAAGTATTTTAGAAAGGGTTACATTTTCTCCCAGTACGGTGGTAGGATTTAAGTAGTCATTATAAACATCCTAATGATAAGATTACGGTTGCTTTTGATCTGGCTCATTTAATCTTATCAAACTGGTTTTGTACTGAACAATTAATTCATTGTGAACTAACCATTAAAGCAAATATTATTCCAATAACAATCATTATTATATATGCAACTAATTTAAAATTTCATAGAGTCAACTTTTGTGGACCAAATGATTGAGAGGGTGGCTAGCCAGGCATTTTATTGTTTTCTTGATGGATACTTAGGGTATAATCAGGTGGTTATATACCCAGAGGATCAGAAGAAGACTACTTTCACTTATCCTTATAGGGCTTTTGCTTATAGGAGGATGTCGTTCGGTTTATGTAATGCACCTACCACATTCTTAAGGTGCATGAATGCCATATTCGTAGACATGAATGAGAACTTTATGAAGGTATTTATGGATGATTTCTCTATCTTTGGAAATTCTTTTGATCATTGCTTGTTAAATTTAGACAGGGTGCTTCAAAGATGTGAGGAGTCTCATCTAGTCTTAAACTGGGAAAAGTGCCATTTCATATTCCAAAAGGGAATTATATTGGGCTATAAGATCTCGTGCAAGGGGATTGAAGTGGATCGAGCTAAAACCGAAGTAATTAAAAGTTACCACCTCCCACCAACATCAAGGGAATCCAAGCCTCCCTTGGTTATAGAGGGTTCTATAGACGATTCATCAAGGATTTTTCTCTTATCGCTAGACCCTTAACTTATTTATTAGTTAAATACGTGCCTTTTATTTTTATGATGCTTGTTTGGATGCTTTTAACAGGTTAAAAAAGGCACTTAAATCAGCATCCATTCTAATGTCACTGGATTGATCTCTTCCTTCCGAGTTTATGTGTGATGCAAGTGATCATACCATTGGTTGTGTCCTTGGTCAGTAGAAGGAAAAGAGGTTACACGCCATCTACTATGCAAGCAAGACCTTGACGGGAGCACAATTGAATTACACAACTATGAAAAAGGAGTTGCTTGTTGTGGTATTTGCATGTGAGAAATTTCGTTCTTATCTTTTAGGCTCACATGCTATTGATTTTACAGATCATGTAACATTGCGATATCTTTTTATAAAAAAGGATGTCAAGGCTAGGCTTATCCGGTGGATGCTTCTGCTCCAAGAATTCGACATTGAGATTAAAGACAAGAAGGTCGTAGAAAATGTTGTAGTGGATAATCTCTGGATACTTGAGGGAGGGCATCATAAAAAAGATGAGGAAATCGAGGAGGGTTTTCCTGATAAGGATTAATGATAGTAGACAATCCTTTTCATCCTTGGTTAGTAGATATTGTGAACTATCTCTCAGGTGGTATTCTTCCTTCTGAGCTCTCTTATCAACAAACGATGTGGTTTATGTTTTAGTGTTCTCGTTATATATAGGATGAACCTGTACTTTATAAAATATGCACTAATAGTGTGATTCGTAGGTGTATCCCTGAAGATGAAATGCTTGAAATGTTGCTGCAATGTCATAGTTCACCTTATGCAAGACATTATGGAGCCAACAAGACTTAGAGTGTGGATTCTATTGGCCAACTTTGCTCAAGGATGCTTGAGATTTTGTGCTTAAGTGTGATAGGTGTCAAAGAGTGCATAACATATCGAAGAAGGATGAGACGCTGCTTTCAAACATTATGGAGGTGGAGATATTCGATGTATGGGGTTTGGACTTCATAGGACCATTCCCATCTTCCTTAGGTAACACTTATATATTAGTTGGAGTTGATTATGTTTCTAGGTGAGTTGAGGCTGTAGCTACTCCAACTAATGATGGCAAGATGGTTCAAAAGTTTACAAAGAAGATCTTTATGAGATTTAGAGTGCCTAGAGCGATTATAAGTGATGGAGCGGGTCATTTCTGCAACAAACCGTTTAAGGCTCTTCTTAAAAGATACAATGTTCATCATAAACTGGCGACTCCTTACCACCCTCAAACTAGTGGACCACTGGAGGTGTTAAACAAAGAGCTGAAGAAGATTTTGGAGAAGTAGTGAACACCTCAAGAAAAGATTGGGCATTGAAGCTAGATGACACCTTATGGGCATATAGGACAACATTCAAAACACCCATAGGAACTACTCCATATAAACTTATGTATGGCAAGGCGTGTCATTTATCTTTGGAGTTAGAGCATCGGGCTTATTGGGCCGTTAGGAAGATGAACATGGATTGGAAACTTGCCGATACAACTTGACGAATTAGAAGAATTGAGGTTTGATGCTTATAAAAATGCCTAGTTATACAAGGAAAGGACAAAGAAGTGACACGATGCTCACATCAAGAAGGAGTTCAAGAGTGGGGACTTGGCGTTTTTTTTAAATTCAAGACTTCGGTTATTTCTTAGAAAGCTCAAGTCAAGATGGAGTGGACCTTTAAAGGTTATTTAAGTGTTTCCCTATAGAGCTTTGAAGCTAGAAAATGACAAGAGTGAATCATTCAAGGTAAATGGGCATAGATGCAAGCCATACTATAGAGGGCCATACTCACAAGAAAGGGAAATCATCTCTTTCTGTTCCTTTACTCCTTCATGAATGCACATGAAATGGTCAAGCTAATGACCTTAACTTAGAACATTTACCTTTCGTTTGCTTGATTTTGTTTACTTGTGTGTTTGAATTGTTTGGTTTTGATTATGTTTAGTTTGAATTTTGTTTGAGTTTGAACTTGTTTCCTTTTCAAATTTCTTATTGGATAGTTGATTTTGATGTGTTGGTAGGTTGATGAAATGTTGGGAATACATGTTAAGCTTAAAAGAAGAATAAGAAGTTGGAAAATTTTGGATAATCCACGATTGTGGGAATGGGGTTGAATCTCACGAACGTGGGAAGGCTTTCCAGAAGCTTTCTAGAGCCTTAACCCATGATCGTGGAAATTGATCCATTTTCCATAAGTGTGGGAAGGCTCCCCAGAAAGTTTCTCGAGCCTTAACCCACGATCATGGAAATCATACGGATTCCCACAATTGTGGGATCCTTCAACAAACACTTTTAAAAAACCCTATTTTCTTCTTCTTTTTTCACTTTCCCTCACTTATTCTCTCTGTAGTCGACTGTCTCACCAACCTTAGCTTTGAAAACTTTTTTAGATTGGGATCAATTAGTTCCATGAGATTGCTCTCGTTCATACTGAAATTTAATTAACAGACACAAGATCAAGAAATAAAGTATTGAAATAAATAAAATGCGAAAAGAAAAGAAAGAAAGAAAATGCATGGATTAATAAAATTGGAGTGTTCCCAATATCCTAGTTCCTGACAACAATACTAAAAACTTGATGTGTGTATTTTTTATCAATATTAAATATCATTAGGTAAGTACCTTATCGTTTTTATAGTATAGTTTAGTCAATACGGGTGTTGATCATAGGAGAACTATAAATATTGGTGATAATTGTCTTTTTATTACATAACTTAATAAAATAGGTTATTAATAAACTAAAATTACTAACTAATAATAATGAAACAAAGTAATGAACACGAATGAAACAATCAACTAATAAATAAGGTCCTAATGTAGAATCTCCTTATAATTTTTTTATACTTGAATTTATCCTGATTCAATTATTAATTCTAGTTTCTTGGATCAGTAGAAATTGTAAACTTACAGCTACATTCGTTCTCAATACATATAACCCTTTTAAGTTGACTGATTATAATCTCTTTCTAATTAAAACTCCCATGAATGCATTAACTTATTTTATGAACTCCCTTGCAAATATGAATTTAAACTAGAAGATTATACAATCTTGTCTCTAGGATTTCATGTGACTCTTATTATTCTTGCCACATTCTATTCATACATATGATTTTTTTAATCCGTATATAAAATATGAAATTTAATTAAAAGAATAGCATATCTTAATTAAAAATAAGAAATAATCATGAATCATAAGATAGCATGGGTCTTTCATTAAATCAAAGAATTATTCTAAACATATAGGCTATGAGGTTCATCCCATATAGATCTATCCCAATTTATTATATAATAAAAATAACAAAAACAAAAAAAATCAAGAAAGAACATAAAACAAAAGAACTCTTTCTTATGGATCTTAAAATATTAATGTTCTTTAGTTGAGTCTTAACAGAAATCCCTTTTTGCTTTTTCAATTTGCTTTGTTTTTATCTTAAGAAGCTCTAATTTGTTTCTCTAATGATGTTTTTCCATATAATTTATAAAACAAGAATTATATTCTCATAAGAACCTAAAAAGTTTAAAGTTCCTTTTATCTCCCTAATGATGGACCCATGTTGTTTAAAAACTCTTAACAAAATCCTCATTCTATGTAAAAATCACCATCAACATAGGTCCCCAGTATGGATCCGTATTGGACTTATGTTACTTTAACTATTGCAATGAAATAGGACTATGTTATGCAACAAAAATCTATGTTTATCATCACATATTCCATATTGCTCTAACTTAGACGAAGTTACTCCACTTTGAATCAAATTTGCTTGAACTCATTCCTTCTTTGTTAAGGAACTACAATAAAGCCTAAAAACAAATTATAAACCAAATTAAGTACTAAGTACTATAGAAATAATCCAATCATAAGCAAAATATTCTTAAAATCATGATAAGGACATAGTTTATTTTACACTTACAACAAAACGTCTTTTCTATGTTTAAATAGAGAAACACCTAGTGGTTATTTTTTTGTATGGTTGGTTTGATTTAATTTATGATAGGAGATATATTTTTTAAGTTATTTTTGATTAGTTTTAATGCTTATTATCTATATTGGTGACTAAATATGATTTTAATTCACCTGTGGATGACTTGAGAGAGTCTACTTGTGAGTATAGTATGGCTTAGTTAGAGAACTATATGATCCATATGATCTGGAGAGAACTATATGATCTTCTTAGTGTTAATGTGAAACCTTTAATGAGTTTTCACAATGTTTAACATTCAAATGGGTGTTAGCAATGGTTAAGATACAAGTTGACAAACTACAAAGTAGATGGTTATAGCTCAAGAAAGTGTAGTTTTGGTGTCTATAAAATTCTTCTAGTCAAAAGACTATATCTAATCTCGGTTAATTAATTCATAAGTCAAAAGTATTGCTAGGGCAAGTACTCATCTAAACATAGGTATTTGATTGAATTCTCTCTATTTTTTAATTGTCTTATCATTTATTACCTTGGTGATTATCTAGATTTATATTTAGTTCTACTTTATATTTCATTATCAAAAACCCCATAAAAATCACCTTTCTATTCATTATTCTTATACTAATTAATAGTATTAGGCTTTCTAATTTACACTGTTACTTTGTGGGATTCAACTCCTAGTTACTATATTGTTACCAATCATAGTTGCAGTTACCTAGTTAGTAATGTATTTATAATAGGAAAAAATTTGGTAACATTGACACATAAAAAAATACATTTCATTAGAATGCTTTCTAAGTTTTTGATTTTGTTGTCAAGGAAACAATTGATTTTAGCAAGTCTATTAATTATTAATCATATATATTTGTTTTATTACTTTGTTTTATTATTTATTTAATTTTTGTTATCTTTCATTTTTAGCTTTATTTATATCTTTTATTATTTTATTTTCAATTTTTGGTTTACTCTAATATGAAGGGCAATTCTGTATTTCCTGAAGAAAATTCAGAGTTTGAGAGAACCTTATGTCAAAATCAAAAGAAATAGAGTAAGAAAAAAACCAGATATACATCAGAATTACCACTTAAAAATATGGAAGAAGGCAAGAGAACAATGATGGAGTATACTAAACCACTATTTTGGGAACATAATAGGGCCTTGAAAGGTTGAAGATAAATGTTCACTAATTTGATATTAAGTCCAATATAATTCAGATGCTTTAACAGAATGTAGAATTTAATGGATTACCAGATAAGGACCCCAACACACATATTGCCAACTTCTTAGAGATTTTTTGACATATTCCAGTTTATAAAAAGGGACCAAAGATGCCATCAAGCTAAGGTTATTTTCATTTACACTAAGGGGTAAGGATAAGCAATAGGTAAAAGAATTATCTAGTGCATCAATTACCACTTAGGAGAATCTTGCGGAGAAATTGCTTATCATCCAAGATAACAAAGTTAAGGAATGATATATGTTTCTTCCAATAATTCGAAAAATGAAGGTTTGGATGAGAAATTTGAGATATATAAGAATCTATTTAGGAGATTTTCACAACCTAGCTTTCCAACGTGGATGAAAATCCATATATTCTATAATGGTTTAGATGATTTTAGTAGACATATGATTGATGCTATAATTAAAAATTGAAAAATAGTACTCGTAAGGTAGTCCTAGAGTTAATAGAAGACATGATTATAAACAACTACCAGTGGCGATTGACTAGAGAAAAAAGTAAATAAATAGCTAGAATAAAAAATGTAGAAATTGTGATTGTGTTGATAGTCTAAATGGAAGTAATAATAAGGAACTTGAAAACATAAATTTTCCATATAGGATATCTCATGTTATGATTTATGAATTCTATTGTAAAAGACATTAAGGAATAGAGTGATAAGCTTGGATTCACATGGTCAAAGAAGCGGGGTAATTTGATTTTATATGAAGTTTTTAAAGACAAAACAATTCCTCCAGTATTATGCATAATTCATAGATGAAAAACTATCCAAATTTCTCATGGAATAAAAAATGAGATCATGTAGCAGATCTGCAAATATTTCTATAATTATATCAAAAGAAGAAACAACTAGATCTAGAAGATAAATTAAGAGAGTTCATGTTAGGAACATCTTCATATATGCATACTTATGAGGCTTAAATGAAAAACTTATAGGTCGTTTGGTTCCACTTTTATTTTTTAGTTGTTGTTTTTGGTTTCTGTTTCCTATTTTTGGTTTCTGTTTTTTTCCTTAAAAAAATGAAAACCTGTTTGGTTGAGATTTGTAATATAAAAATTGAAAAAAACCTGTTTAGTTGAGATTTGTAATAAAAAACTAAAAATTAAAACATGTTTGGTTTTATTATCCTCTTTTTATTTTTAATTATACTCTTATGTGTGATAATTATAATATAATATATTATATTTTTAAATTAATTAATTATCATTATAGCTAAAATTAAATATATGAAAATAACATATTATTAAAAAATTACACATTAATTGTATATAATAAAATTACATAAATTAGAAATTATATTAAGCCATTCTAATCAATAAAATATGTCCATCATACTATAATTCTTGAAAACATAATAGTAATTTTTCAATAAATAATAAAATCACTCCACATTTGTCTAGCAATTTCATCTCGTTTCCAGGACATACTCGAAGTTATGCGGGAATGATATTATACTCTACTTGAGAATTTGCATCTTCATTTTCACTTTCCCTAATTTATTCTTCATTTTCAGCACAACTTTCAACTAATTCATTGCTTTGTCCATATATTCTAATATAGTTATGTATAACACAACAAGCAATAACGATGTATTCTTATTTCTTCATATCATAACTTGGCATGTTTTTAAGTATAGGGAATCTTGCTTTTAGAACGCCAAAACATCTCTCCATAACATTTCTTAATGAAGAATGCCTATAGTTAAACAATTCATGTGGACCTTGAGGTCTTCCTCTGCCTCTATAATCTCGCAAATGATATCTTTCACCTCGATATGGTGAAAGAAACCCAGGCATATTAGTATAGCCTGAGTCAAGCAAATAGTACTTACCTAACATAGAAAGAACATAATATTAACAAAAACATATTAAAAATGAATCATAATTACTATGTTTATTTAAAATAATATAATATCTTGTGGAGACATAGGAAATTCATTCGCTGGATTTGTCACTGTTTCCAAAAGAACTCGAAAGTCATTTGCAGTACCTTCCCATCCAGCCATTACATATGTAAAACACATGTCAAATGAGCAACAACACATAATATTTTGGGTTGGAACATGTGCATCAATATGTGTACCATCTATTACTCCTATATAGTCCTAAATATTAAAAAATATATTAAAATAATTTTTAATCATAAGGACATAATTTAAATAGTAATTAAATATATGAATGTACCTGAAAATATGGAAAGAATTTTGAATTATGTTGAGTCTTAGGAGGTCTATTAGTAAAAGATGGTAGAGTAATAACTCTTTTTGCAAGACGATTAACTGTATATAACACTTTTGAAAAGTACTTCGCAATTGTCTAGGTCAAATGTTGGAAGCGTTCTGCATTGACTCTAGTTGTCTCACTATGCCCTATAGTCATCAAGAAAATTGCTACTTGTTCCTGCACAATTAAATGATTTGTTGCTTTTAAGCCTCCCAAACTCTTCAACTCATCACATAAGCTCAAAAAGATTATCTTTCTCATTCTTAAGTTTTTATAAATCCTTGTACGATTCCCATTCAAAAGTTCAAATATCCAATCATGACCTGGTAGAGAAGAAGTTCTACATGGTTGCTTTTGTAAATGAAAATAGTTGTTCTCTCCCCAGCTATAGAAATAATGATTACCTTCTTCAGTTCATCATTAAAATATGATAAGAAATCCATATATGTACAATGTCAACATTAAATAATTAATAAAGTATTCAATCAAGTAGATAAATATAGAAAAATATTCATACAAAATATAAACTTAAAATTAAGTGAAATATTCATACGAAGCAGAAACTTAAAATGTTCAAAATATGAAATAGTGCTTAATATAAAGGAGTCAAATCAAAAAGAATTTGATATGCAATAACATGAAAATATAACTAAAGCGATATAATCCAATCAAACTTCCTTGTTTGTGTCATCTTCATAAAAAATCCCTATAAAGTGGAGAATCATGTAAAGCTTTCACAGTTTTTCCATATTGCACACCGTTAACACCTAATTCATCTAAAGAATTCAGACATTCCATCATTATGTTAGACTCTTGAGATCTATTGTCTACAGTGGATGATGTTTCACTTAGTTTTTTCTTAAGTAAATCATTCTTCCTTCTTGATTGTTCACTAAGTATAAGTAAGGTTTCTTCTACAATGTTAGCATGTGTCTTCTTTGCCTTCTTGTTCTTAGGAGACTTCTTTCTCTTAGATGGGGAACTTTTATCTTGATCTTCTTTTCCATTATACGAGTAATCTTCATCAATATCATTTTCATGTTCCTATTATATACTACTTGATGGAGATTTATTTGATGGATGTGCATGCACACCAGTTGTAGTAATATCTCCAAAAATATGATACAAATCTAAAAATTCCTTACATCCTTTTTTCTTGAATATGTGAGCCATTTTATGCACCTATAATGATGAAAAAGATAAATGAGAATTAATATTATATAATATGATATATTAATAAAAAGACATATTTTACCTTAAATTGATTTTCCCAACATTCATTTGTAGCATTAACTTCACCAGTAAAAGAGTTGTAACCGATTCCTATTTCTTTGAGTAAGTTTTTGAAATTCTTCAATCTGGCCCGTAACCCATTACACTTATTCTTTAATTGAATATCACTATACTCCTTATTGAACTTTGTTTAAAGCCCTACTTTAATATTCTTCCAACCAAATTTGGAAAAGGTAGTAGTCGTTCGATTTCCCTTCTTCACTTCTTCAACCATCAATGAGATTAAATACATCTCTATA
>JANZLC010021367.1:0-10961 GCA_026413385.1 Erythroxylum gracilipes
ATCAAAGTCTCATAAATTGAAATTTCAAAGTAGTTACATGAATAGTAACTATACAAGCTCACTTTTCAATTATAAAGATGTTACCCACAATACATGCATTCACAAAAACCCATTTCATGCATTAACCTCAAAATATCATTTCAAATCACGGATTTTATTTTTCTTTGCACAAGAATAACTCATCACCATTTCAATCTTCCAAGAAAAGATTCGGGGTCCAACAATTCTAATTGCTTTGCAATTGTTGTATTTGTTATCTTTGATTGAGTTGAAAAATGGCTTTTATGCTTGGTATAGAAATATGGTTGTTGAATTGTGAAATGATGATGGCGAATGCAAGTGAAATATGTCATGTTTATGAAAAAGAAGTTTTAAAAAATGTGCCATTTGGGCAAAATATTTTTAGTTCATGAACTACATGTTATGTAGGTTTGGTGTAGTCCATCTAAGAATTGTCACGTGCATGTTGTCCAAGTCAAGGGTTCTCCCGCCTGCCCGCTAGTGACACGAAGCTCCTTTATGGACTCCCTCAAGTTTACAACTACATAAGACCATTATGTGGAGTTGTATAGTTCATCATGTTTATGGATTTGCCCAAACCATTGTGATGTGTTTATGTGTTTACATGTGTTGGAAGTTTGAGGAATGCTTGACTTTTGTGAATTGGTTTGACAAAGTTGAGAAATATAAGTTTTATGGGTTTTTGTGAGAAATTGCTATGATCATGAAGGTTTTCAATTATTTTTGCTTATTACAGATTATAAAAGTGTTACCCACAAGTGTTAAACTCACCCCCACTCCTTCCCACCCACAGGTGATGAGCAAGTTAGCGAGCGATCGAGTTGAGCGTCAAGGCATCACTCCACCTTGCATTTTGTTCTTTTGATCTTTTGAAGTTAGAAATTGTAAAACAATGCTTTAGTTGCATTTTGAGAAATTATTGCTTTTGCAAAGTTTGTATTTTGGATTATGTTATAAGATGGCTCCAAATGCCCACTAAAGCGTTGTAAAACTCTTATTTTGATGGGAATGAAATACATATGCATTATGGTTGTTTATGGCTTTCCAAATTTTTACATTGTTATTTCCACTTTTTCATAAGGGTAGGATTGTGTTCTAAATTCAAGGAAAATTCTGGAATTATCTAGGTAGAATTGGTAAAATTTGTCTTCTTGGAAGTTGGAGATAATCTTTCTAGCTTTCCAACAATATAAAGTTTGTAATTTTTGGTTATCGAAATGGAAAGATATGATTGTTACAAGTTATAGTGTTGCATAGGATTTTGGTGTATGTGACAGTTGTGATGAATGATAGAAGATTATGGTTTTGATGAACCAAATGAGCTGGAAATTAAGAATGTTCTGAGATAAATTTTGTGTTTGAGTTGTTATGAAGTGATTTGGTATTAGAAAAGTTGATTTTGGGGAGATATTGAGTGAATATGAAGTTAGATTCGATGTAGGAAGCTTTGGAAGGGCCTTGGAGGGGGTTGGGGAACCCCCATGTCTGTTAGACAGACTTTAGGTCCATTTAACGGACCTTCTCGGGTGTAAAAATACCCCCAGGCCAGTCCATGTCCGTTTAACGGACCTTTTCGTGCCAATTTGGCTCTTAAACCCGATACATGTCCGTTAAACGGACATTCACGGGACAACTTTAGAAACTTGCATTTTTTGACCCTCTTTATGGTAGAATATCACTTTTTGGTCTTCATGGAAGTTTTAGATATAGAAGTCTTCTTTCAAATGGTTTAGAAATGAACTCAATCTGACATCTAGATTGAAAGTTATGGCAATTGCTCCAAGATAGATACAAATTGAATGAAGGTATAAACATGTTAGATTCTTTCGGCCATAACTTCCTCATCCGACCTCCAAATGAAGTGATTCTTAAAGAAATGGATTCCTAGCACCTTTTCCTATCTCTACATGAAAAAGGGTACTTTTGGAGTTGTTTTGAGAAAGTTTTCATTAGAACAAATGGGAGGTCGGATGGGAAAGCTTAATTAGGTTATGGACACGCTTAGGCTTTTTAAGCATATCTTGATCTATAGAACTCCGATTAAGTATGATTCTTGCTTTAAAACAAAATAAAGACTTAGAGCTACAATTTCTTTGAAGAAGTCAAGTTGTGTTTTTGATAATTGATTGGTGTGGGCACACTACTCTTGTAAAGGATGGCTAACGACCCTACAGGGTATTAAGCACAATGTTTATGACTCCGGATGTTAGGCTCTGGAAATAGGGTCCAACACCACTCCTTCGATAAGTCAAGTATTATTAATGAATACAAAGAAAGTAAGAAATCTCTCAAAATTAATGTCCTAAAGAAGAAACAAAATAAAAGGAAACAAATCAATCCCTAAAAGGAAAAAATAAACTTAGAAAGGTGTTGGCTAGATGACCATATTTAAAGGAAAACAAAAAAGGAAACTAATTAAAACACGATCTAAACATATTGTACCTTATAGATCACGTCCTTCTTTTTATTTTTAAGTGGCACATAGTTTTCACATGGTATTTTAAGTGAGTTCTCCCAATTAGACTCCATGTGGGCCTTTGAACACTTCATGTTGGGCTTCAAGGAGTAAGACAATGCCTCTTGGACCTTTATGAGATGAAATCTGACTCAACAACATGGGCTCTATCACTTGAAGGTCCTTGGATCAAACAATTTAATGCTTGCTTCATGGATTTGGCCCCAACTCTTGTCATTGGGCCTCTAACATCTTGTAATAGATCTTCAGGAACATTAGACTGGAATGTTGGGCCTTTGATATGGGAATTTTGTTCAGCCCCTTTCCTTGCACATTCAAACTTCAAATCTGATCTAATTTCAGTTCCTAAGCCTCCTCTTAAAAGCTCATGTCCATATAAGTCAAGTCTTAGGCTTCCTTGAGGCGGACCACACCATGTATGCATCTCTTGTCTTTCATATGCCCATAGTTCTCCATCACCGTGATGAAATGGGAAACACCTAGAAATTCAGAGTTTTCTTGGACTAGCAGGTTATTACAGGAGTTTTGATGAGGAGTTCTCATTAATCTTAGCCCATTTGACAAAGCTTCTGAGGAAGAGCATACCTATTTTATGAACTGATGATTGTCAAAGGAGCTATGATGAGTTAAAGCATTAATTAACTACGAAACATGTGTTAGCTAGTCCATTTGGATCTAGAGGATATGTTGTATGTAGTGATGCTTCACAGTTAGGGTTTGTTTTGATGCAGTATGGTAAATTGATTGCTCATGCTTTGAGAGAATTAAGGCTTCATAAGTTCAATTATCCAATTCATGAGTTAAAGCTTGTTGTAGTAATGTTTGCTTTGAAAACTTGGAGACATTATTTATATTGTGAAACGTTTCAGATTTTTAGAAATCATCAAAGTTTGAGACATCTGTTGAGTCAAAAGGAACTTAATATAAGACAAATGGGGTGGATTGAGTTGCTCAAGGATTATGATTTCATGATAGAGTATCATTTTGGTAAAGCTAATGTTGTAGTTGATGAATTAAGTAAGAAATCTAATAGCAGTGTAGCACAAATTCAAGCATCGATGTTACCAAACGTAGTTCAACTGAGAGCACTAAATGTTGACCTAAGTTTGGGACAGAATGAAACATTGTTAGCCACATTGAAACTTAGACCGGTATTACATGAAAGAATCATAATAGCTCAATGCAAAGACCAAGAAGTAGTGAAGATTATAGAGAAGCTAAAACATAATCTAAGTTTTAAGTTTGAGTTGAGAAATAATACATTCTAGTTGAACCAGAGATTATGTGTACCAGATGTTGATGGTTTGAGAAAGGAAATTTTGGAGGAAGTACACATAGCAGCCTATGCTATGCATCCCGGTAATACTAAGATATATAATATTCTAAAACAACATTTTTGGTGGCTAGGTATTACGAAGCAAGTGGCTGAGTATGTTGTTAGATGTTTAACATGCTAACAAGTTAAAGCAGAGCATCAAGCACTAGTTGGGAAATTTCAATCATTACCTATTATAGGGTAGAAATGGGAGAGGATTATAATGGATTTTATTATGGGTTTGCTGAGAACTCTGAGGCAGCATGATACCATTTGGGTCATTGTTGATAGATTAATTAAACGAACTCATTTCTTACCTATTAGAAAGAACAACACACTAGATTAGTTAGCTTATAGATATGTAAATGAGATAGTGAGGTTACATAGGGTCCCAGTATCTATTGGATTAGATCGAGATCATAGAGTTACTTCTAGATTTTGAGGCAGCCTATAGACAGAATTGCTTACAAAGTTAAATTTTAGTACAATGTTTCATCCTCAAATAGACAGATAGAGTGAGAGGATTATTCAGGCTGTTGAGGATATGCTTAGGGCTTTTGTTTTGGAGTTCCACGGAGCATGGGATGAATATTTAGCTCTTATTGAATTTACATACAATAATCAATATCATAGTAGTATTGGTATGGCTCCCTATGAGGGCTTATATGGTTGAAGGTGTCGAGCACCTTCGTACTGGGTTGAAAAAGGCCTAAGGATTGTTAAAGGCCCAGAGTTGATTCAAGATACTGTTGCTAAGGTAAAACTGATCTGCAATGGGATTAAGGTAGCAAACAGGCAAAAGAGTTATTCAAATCAGCACCAAAGAGATATGGAGTACCAAGTAGGAGATAAGGTATTTTTGAGAATATCACCCTACGAGGAGTGTTAAGGTTTAGTAAAAAGGGAAAGTTAAGCTCTAGATATATCGGTCCTTATGAGATTACTGAGAGAGTTGGACCATTGGCTTACAATTTAGCATTACCACTAGAAATGTCTTAGATTCATAATGTATTTCATGTTAGTATACTCAGGAGATATCAGTCAAATCCAATATATATATTATCGGCACAGATGTAACGAATTTGAGTTATACAGAAGAACCAGTTAAAATAGTTGGATATCAGATTAAGCAATTAAGAAATTGAGTAATTCCTTTGAAGCAATCATTCGAGAGAGGAAGTACCCCCATCTATTTGATCAATTAGGTAAGAATTTTGAGGACAAAATTTCTTAAGAAGGGGAGAATTGTAATAGCCGGTTACCAAACCTATTGAGGGATTAAAGTGTTAGATTACTTAGTCAAATGAATTACATTATATTAGAATGAATTTGGTGCAGTTAGAATATGATTTTTATGATTTCATTCACATCCACAATATGAGCATACACACATGAATTTTGATTTAGAAAAATTGCACTCAATTGATATGTTCTGGGGTATAAAAGTCTCTAAATAATTGTGACATGATTGTGCATTTCTAATGTCTTGTATTTTGATTTACTAATAAAAAACAATTGATGGATTACAATTAGTAATTTAGAGTTATTTGTCACAACTGGAAGATTGATGGATTAAACTATACATTTAGATTAAGAAAAATTTCAAGTAGCAAGATAAGTAGAAATGTGGAAATTTAGGATGACTAAGCCTATAAATTAAGTGACATAAGGCAGTAGAATTAAGTGAAAAATGGCCTAGGAACAAAGTGACATTTGGCAGCTTAAAGAATGAACATGTGTCTTGTTTGTTTTCTTGACAAGTGTCCTTCAACTAATCTTACACCTATGCTAATATAGACACTTCTAGAACCATCTTCATGTTTCTGTTGTACTCTCTCCTTCTTCTTCCTCTCATTGCCGAAACTTACTTCTCCCTCACATCTCTGTGTTTCTGTCTAAATTATGTTCAATTTCCACACTAAAATCCATGCAAAATTCCATCATAAAGATAGTTATAAAAGCAAAACATTGTTGTATTTATTGTTATCTTCTTGTCTTTGCTAAAACCATTCTACTCCCACCTTGTTCTTGAGATGATCTTACATGCATATGAGGTAAAGCATTAAAGTGGCATTTGAGTTGAACAAGTAAGTGAAATACTGATCTTTATGGCATGTTTTAGCAGAAATTATGATGACTAATTAGGGAAAGATTGAAAGTGGTATTGGTGTTGACATTATGCTGGAAAATGATGAATGAAAGGGGTATCTTCTATTATGTTTTTGGATGCATAACAACAGTGGTATATAGGTTGTTATATTGATGATTTAAGTTGAGATTTGAAGTATAATTGATGATGAATTCATGCAAAAGATAGGTGTTAATGAAGTGTTTTCAAATCTTAAAAAGTTAGGACTACATGTATGATAGAATAAAGTGAATGGTAATAAAGCAAATGAGTAGATTTTTATGAGATTTAATGTAACCATTATAGAAGCTAGACTTGTATGAAATGAAGTAGCTTTATAGGACGTGAATTCCAGAGAAATTCAAGTAGTAGTGACATCTCTAAGTATGTGAAATTCATAGAGAATTGAGGAAGAAAGACTATACATGATCGTAGCCCTCAGTACACAATCATGGCTTATTGCACTAGCTTTTGCCACGATCGTGGCATTGTCCCCCACAATCGTGGGCCTAGTTCTGGATTGTTGATTTCATCCTTGTGAGGAAAAGTCACTCTAAATTGGTGTATTTGGTCTTGATTAGTGTTTGGAATGAACCTAGATTATTGCTTGATTTTTTGGTTAAAAGCATGATAAGTTTAAGTTGTTAATTGATGTCATAACTTAAAGAATGAACTATTTTGGTATCATTGTAACAAAATCTGGAAATTATGATGTGATGAAGGAATAAAGGTATTCTTATCATTGCAAACATGATCTTAAGGATTTAAGTAAGGTGTATTAGGTATGGATGAATGAGAATTGGGAAATTGTATGATTATATATTGCTAAAAAAGTTTGGTAAATGTATGATTGATGAATTTGGAGTAAATCAAGCTTACTTAAGGTATAAACCATATTGTAAACTAATTTTATACAAGCTATAATGTTTGAATGGTCAAGATATTTGTATAAGAATACATACCTGAAAAGTCAATTGAGCATACATTGAAACATGACACATATACAAGTGCATGATTGTATATTCATATGATCAAACAAATTAGTGATTTGTGAACTATGTGTGTATTACATGATGATAGATGCGCAAGGTGATCGTCAATATCCAGACATTGTCGAAACATCGAGACAATAGCTTTTTTGGAGCGTACTATGAGTTAAATTAGATGTTTAAACTCAACTATATATGTTTCTGTATGAATTGAATGTTTAATCTGAAATGTGTGCACAATTGATTGATAAATTCCAGACTTAGATCCGAGGGGCTTAATATACGATATGTGTATGCTGAAATGAAAACATGACATATCAAATGATTCATCTCATCACATTGAAATGCATGATCAGATAAAAGAGTTGTGACCAGAGTGACCGATGCGGGAAAAGAGCTTTGAGCTCAAGATTGTGAAAAAGAGATGACATAGACTTGGTGTCCACAATGGATATGGGCCAGAAATGATCTTGGTGTCCACAATAGATAGGGGACAATAAATTGGGTTAATAAGCACTTGGTCATAAGAAAAAAAATGAGAATAGAAAGACATGTGCATTTGTTTATACATCATTACATGTATCAAATGAGTGAATTGAAATGTATTATCGAAATGACTTGAAATATTGAATTATAGTTGAGGTTAATGGAAAATATGTTGTGATACGAAATGTTAGCTGACATGATACGCTTGGGAAAATATGATAAACTTGATGTACTTATTAAAGTATGATGAAATGTGATGTGGTATTCAATACAGGATTAAATGATATACTTATTTTTGTGATCTAATTTGAGTGAACTAATCGATAATGGCTCACTTACTGGGTTCACAAACTCATCAAAATTGCAATGTTATTTTTCAGGGTGAAGGGAGTTCTAGCTACTAAGGTGATATAGTAGAAGTTTAGTACTTGCATTTTGGGGACAAGAATGGCTCAAAGGTCTAATAAGCTGAATCTGAGGAGTCTTGGTAGATGTCTTATGTATTAGCATCCCATTTCATGTTATATTTTTGGTATTGAGATTGAACTCATAAAAATTGTTGTGTAATGTATATATATATATATATTGTAACATCCCACCCCCGACGGGACGGGTAAAATAGTAATTTAGCAAAGGATGAGAGTGATTGGGAGTAATTGGAATTGTTTAGGCATACTGGTATTTGCAAACAGTGAATTTGTGCACATGAAATAACTGTACATACATTCATGATTATTTCCCGGTATTAGGCCTAGCTTAGAGTAATTTCTGTCTATTCCGCGCTAATTGAATGTTTTAAAACAAAAAAATTTTATACTGAGTTTCGACTGACTGATGTAGCACGCCACCCTCGCGGGACACGGACTCAGATATCACTAACGATGTCGGGTTCCGGTCATGCGGGAGTGGGGTGTTACAGATTGTCCCAAGGCCTTCAAATTCGAAGCATAAAATCGATGTTTACTTACAACCATTGATATCAGAATTGTAGCATCTTTGGGCATATGGTGTTCATACATATGATGTGTCTAAGAAACAGAATTTTATGTTGAGAACGACATTGATGTGGACTAGTAGTGATTTTCTGGTATATTCTATGTTGTCTAGATGGGGCACAACAGGAAAACTGGCTTGTCCTTATTGTGACAACGATTCTGATGCCTTTTATCTTCTGAACGGGGGCAAAGTGTGTTGGTTTGACAATCACAGGAAATTTCTCCCTGTAGATCATCTATTTAGACGCAATAAATAAAAGTTCATTAAGAATAAGATAGTAAAAACACCTTCTCCCCCTTACAAAGCTGGTGAAGCGATGTTGCAGGAAGTTGATTAATTAGGCTTGTTGAAAGTAACATAATTTGAAACTGATGAAGTTAACACAACCATCAGTAAAAACTTTGGTTGGAGAAAACGAAGCATATTCTGAGATTTGCCATATTGGAAAACGAATTTGATACGCCATATTCTAGATGTGATGTATATTGAGAAAAACTTTTTTGATAATTTGTTCAATACCATCATGAACATTAAAGGGGGGGGGGGAAAGACAATGCAAAATCACGAGCTGATTTATAATTGTTTTGTAGAAGGAATGAGTTACATCGGGATAATCGCACCAGGAAATATCCAAAAGAATATTACACTTTGGACAAAAAACAAAGGGAAATATTGTGTGAATGGTTGAAAGGTCTAAAGTTTCCCGATAGTTATGTTTCAAACTTGGCAAGGTGTGTTGATACGAGGAAGTACAAATTATTTGGTTTAAAAAGTCATGATTGTCACGTGTTTATGCAAAGGCTAATTCTAATCGCATTTCGGGAGTTGTTACTAACTAAGGTTTGAAAGGTGATAATAGAAATAAGTTTGTTTTTCAGAAGTTTAACTGCATCCGAAATCAAGTTAACTAAAATGCAAATTCTTGAAAGGGAGATTCCGGTAATTTTGTGCAAGTTAGAAGGAATTTTTCCTCCAAGCTTCTTTGATTGTATGCAGCATTTACTCATGCATTTAGCACACGAGGCATAACTAGCTGGTCCAGTTCAATATCGATGGATGTATCTGTTTGAGAGGTCATTCAAATTCAAATTATTGTAATTGACGTAATTACGACATGTTTTAATTATTAAATTGTAATAACCATATTTGTGTTAATATAGGTATTTGCTTCACTTGAAGAAAAATGTCAAAAACAAGGCTAGAGTATGTGAAGATTTTATTCGACAACGAAGATCATTTCAAACTTTTCAATATATTGTGTCAAATATTTAATTCAACTTCTTAATCAAGGAATGTCGACATGACGTATGGTTTTGGATGGTAGTAATTCATTCCATTGGGAGGAATGTGGCAAAATTGTCTCTCCCAAGGATTACACAATGCAGGACAAATGTCAAGTACTTTAACTAATGAGCGTTTGCCTTCTATGACCGATCTTCTGCTCCGAGGTGTATAGTATCATCTGAACAACGTCAATTTTCTTATTATGTAAATCTAATTTCCTTTTATGAGGATATTAAATTTATTAACATTCGATGGTATAAACCATGTGTTTCAAGCTTGCATGCATCTCCAAGATGACATGTATGCTGAAGGAGGTGGGAGCAATGACACAATGGTCGATTTGGGAGGTGGGAGCAATGACACAATGGTCGATTTGGGATTAGGGAAAGCTAATGTTTTGGGAAAGTTGCCAATTCCCCACAGCTCGTATGAAAATTCACGTACGAATGACTTTTCATGATAGGTTCCTTTTACCGCTTCATATTCTGACAATATGTAAGTGAGTTTGTAATTGTGTTGTAGGTAAACCGATTCCTATCATTTCATCTACAAGTTTAGCGATAGCAGAAAGGCTGTTGCAAGAAGGTGTTAATACTTTACACGTGAGGGAAGAACTTTCACTATTTTCATTGGTGCGTTAGTACATGCCAGGACCCTTCTCAGGAATCCACCCATCGGGGACTCATTTACCTTCACTGACTCTCATGTCACTTAGAATCCACAAACATAATAATATCATTGTGCTTTATCTGAGCAATACTGTTTGCTAACCTATCAAACTAACTACTGTTGTTCTATGACTGTAACGATTAATCTCATAATTGAATTCAAAGTTTGTGATTCAATATGTATTCAACAAATCGCAATATCCTATGATAACTATTCTGGAAATCATTGTACAAAGAAATTAAAATGTTGTAATTTCAACAAAATTGCAAGACAGTTAATATCAGGTTGAAATATGGGATCAAAGAGATAACGAGATGTTATGCGGCCCAGATTCAGAGGGATGTTCGGTGGTACTTACTCTGAAGGTGGACCATCAGAGTCTCGAGCTGCAACGGAGTCACCACCTCCACCTCCAGTTGCTGATGCTGATCGGTCATCAATTGTTGCTCCTGATGTTTCACCACCCACCATTAGCCCTTCATCCACTATACCAACAGCGGACGAAGGAGATGACCGCCAGCCTGGATCTGAAGCACCTGATGGAAGAAAATATATCATAATACAAAATGATATGTAAGTGACATCGCATGTAACACT
>JANZLC010021422.1:0-10960 GCA_026413385.1 Erythroxylum gracilipes
CACTATTATTTAGTGATGCATTTAGTTTAGAATGATGAAAATGATTCTTGAATTTGTATAAGGACTTGAATTATGAACTTATGTATTGAATTGAGTTTCAAAATTTGTATATGAACAAGAGTGATTCTGATTATGAATATGATTGAATATGACTTGAATATGAATGAATTTATTATAATATGGATTCTGGACGGGAGGTCCGATGATACTGATTTGTGATTGAAAATTATTGAAGTGTTTTAGGTTTAGAATTGTGTTTGATTGTGTTTGGATTCCAGATAGGAGGTCCGATGAATGTTGTTAATGGATGGGATTTAGAAGTGCGTTTAAAACATTACATATTTTTGGGTTTCTTACAAATGCAGCCGTTATGCTGCCCGATTTTTTTAAAAAGGACTAATAAGACTTTGTTTAAGAAGAATTTTTGGAATTTATTTTTATTTGAGGATGAATTTCCAAGTGGGAAATTATATTGTTTTGATGTGTATGAGAGTGCATAAAAATGAAAGGTATAATAAGAATGAGATTGAATAAGATGAAAAAGAAAGAGAAGAAAGAAAAAAATTATACCGAATTTCGGATTAGTTTAGAGAGAGATTGTCTTAGGGTTTCCAACGCGACGTGATAGTTTTCTTAGTGTAACGCTACGGATGTCGGAAATTTGCTTCGATTCGATTGAACCTTTTTTTTACTTCGTTTTCGTTTTGCTTCCGATTCGTTTCGTTTCGAACTCCGTTCCTTCGATTTTATTTCTGCAATTTTTTTTGTTATCTGATTTTCCAATTCGATTCGTTATGAGTCGACACTTCCGATTTGTGTTCCATTCTTTCGAATTCAATTTTGTTTGTTTCTCTTCCGCTCTTCGTTTCTGTTCATTTCCATTTTTCGTCTTTCTGATTGGGGTTTGGTCTCGAGATCAGGTCCCAACATTAGGCCCATTTCAGAGTCAAAACACTTAAATTCATAAAGTCATTACATTACAAAATCACTTATAAACATTTCCCATTTGGAAAGTTAGTACAAACAGAAATATTCTTATACACATGATACAATAATTGCGGAAGACTCAAGTTGATACAAAAATAAAAAAATACAAATACAGATGCGAACTGATCCCGACCTCTATCTCTTACTTGTATGCAGTGGCTATACTCCCGTTAGGCTAACGGGGTAACTCTTCAGAGCCTGAAAAAAATTTCAATTTTTGGGTGAGTTTTGTAAACTCAGTGAGTGACTATCCTCGATGGCTCACTCAATCACATAACACATACAATTCATAAAATCACATTCATTTCAGATTCACTTTAGACATATTTCACATTCAGAAATCATTCAAACTATTTAAATCCTACATATCGCATGCATATGCAATGCTTGTGAGACTCACTTTCAATTTGTAACTTTATTGTGACCGATTTCCTTTTTCACTAGCCCATATCCCTTAGTGGATACCCGGCTGGCCCATATCCTTTGTGGATATCGGGCTGTATCAGATAATGTCCCATATCCCTTAGTGGATACTGGGTACATTCACAACTGAGCTTGAGGCTCTTATCACATATCGAGCTTTAAGCTCTTTTTCACTGGCAACTCTGGTCATAACTGCCTTTATCTTTCATGAATTCATATAATGGAATGCTTCACTTTCTTATAAGATCAATCAGTCACTTTCACATGTCATATTCACATTCATAATATATTTATCTCGGACCGTGGTCTAGCATTCAACATAAATGTTAAGAAACACTTTTTTCAATCATATGTGTATTGTCATATTTATTCGGAATTTAACAATCAAGTTAGATATCACATATTTAATCACATTCATATACAAGTAGCACTTCAATATCATATTCATGCATCAATTCTCGGACCTTCATTGTCTAGAATCAACATAAACAAATCACATTCATATCAATCACATTCACATTGCAAAATAATCATAACCGTAATCATTCAATGCAGAAATTGAAATCAGAATAAACAATGAAATGAGACTATCTAGGTTGACTCACATTACGCTCCAGATTAGGGTTAGCTTCTATGATCTGGAAACATCTGAATGAGGATGTTTATCCTACACATCAAAATTATGCAATACACACATTGCACACACACATTAATAATTGAACAATACAAGTACACTTATGCACAATTGTGTATATGGACTATGTACAATGCATGCTCAATAACAATCTCAGGTATTTTTCCATTATTCTCATCATATTATCAATCAAATATCAAAACTCACTTAAGTATCATTTGTACTTATGGTTTATACCTCAATAAAACCATTAGAATCACAATTCATAACTCATTTGCTCATTTCAGATTTTTCTAAAATTTGACTTTCAGATCTACTATTCTTGATCATTCAGACAATGAAAAAGGAGTAATTTGAGAACACTTTCTTCTAAAAATTTGTTCCCCTATCTCTTAAGTTTTTGATGACACTAAGATCATACAATTTGATTTAGTATTCCAAAAGTTATACTCCAAATAATTCGAACTGTTCATAAACTATAACAGTACCCTGAATTAAAACTAGATTTCTTCAGAAAAGTTTTATCCATACGACATAGTTTACTACAAATAAAAAATCATTCCATTTCCATAACTACAGAACAAGATATCAAAATACCGAAGCATGTTTAATGAAAATACTCCACTCATCAGTTTTCCAAAACTGTTCATCATTTTAGTCTCAAATTTATTACTCAATCTCTCCTAAATGATTTTAGATGGCTGTAATTTTGTTGGAGATATAGAGCAATGTGTTTCGAATTTGTTGGCTCAAATCTTATGTCATTTGGAGGTCAAGAGAGGAAGTTATGGCCAAAAGAATCAAGGATGTTCAAATTTGTCAAAAGTCATTGCACCTTTACTGTGCACGATTGTGCTTATGCATGATCGTGCAATTCCAATTGATCCTCTATTGTCATGATCGTGCAATCCTTGAATGACTCCATTTGTCACGATCCTAGACTTCCCTTTTATTCAAACTTCATTCTGGCTCTTCACAAAACAGACCTTCAGATCAATATTTCATGGTCATTTTGACAAGGAATATGAAGGATTTGGGCAAAACATTCTCATGAACAATTGTTAATTTATGTCTTAAGTTTCTAATGAAACTAATTTCATTCAATTTCGTTCAATATTATGAAAGGTATTAAAAAAAACTACAGACTGTTCCCAAACCACGACAAAACCCAAAAAGTCAATTTCAAGCTAAATTTTGAAACTCTTATAGACATAATTCAATTTTGATTTCTTCACAAGAAATATAGACATATGTCTATAGTTTAATATAAACTTAAAATCATCCCATTTTGATGTCTACAGCTTATTATATGGCTAAAATGTAGAGGCATATTTAGTGAAACACTACATCTACAAATTTTCCAGCACCCTTCATCATCTCTTTCATCGTAAATAATCTTTATTGCTTAGTCTATCTCTTCTAGCTTATTTCCTCTTTATTCCTACTTCTATTTCAACTCAACTCACACACAAACAAATCAAAAATCCATGATTAAACATAAATATCATAAACAAAATCTATTCATGCATATCCTTCACATTTTTTGCATTTCTTCTTTCATTTTTCTGCATTCTTCTCATGCACATTTTCATTGATCTTTTAAACTCAAAAAATCATTTTATCTCTATCTTAAGACATCTTGGTCATCAAATATTGGAAAACCTCACATCCATATTTTCATCTTAAACCCACGGTGTTCATGAAAAATAACCGTTTTCTCATAATCATGTAATGACAAATAAATCACCAAATTTGATTCACATTTCTACCACTCATAAGAATTAACAAGATACTTACTTGTTAAAACTCCAAAATCCTTGAAATCTCAAGAAGCCCTAACTCTTCATGCATCCATGTACATCATCCACGTACAAATTCTAAAGTCATCTATGAAATTTCTTCAATATTATTTAACTCTTATTTCTATTTTCATTCATCAATTTACTTGTTACTTGGCATTTTTCCTAGTCTATTAATACCTAACATTTTTTGGAAATTTCTCCTAAAATTTGCCAAAATTCTAATCTAACTATTTATACTTCTCCAATTCGGTTTTCAATACAAATAATTTACAATTCTCCATATAAGCACATTAATAATCAATTATACCCAGAAAATGTCAATAAGTGTATGTACAGTCATTTAAATGTGTGCAAAATAATTAAAATTCACTTGTATGTATGCTAAAGTATGCATGAGCATGAAAATGCAAATTTCTAACCTCTCATTGATATCTCACATATGCCGTATCTTAGGGGAACCCTTAGTATGGGAACGAGATGTTACATTTCTCCCTCCTTAATAAATTTCTTCCTCGAAATTCTCATCTGACTAATCAAAGAGGCAGGGGTATGTTTCCTCATATGTTCCTCCGTTTCCCATTTAACTTTATCACTCAAGTAATTTCTTTCGATTAACTATAGCCAATGGAATCAATCAATCCTTCAATTACATATTCAGATACCATACTATCTTTATTATTTCCTCAATATTTTTCACTTCCTAAGTTGATAACACCAATATCAGATCATACTAATATTTCTTAGCATATTCATATATAACACATTATGAATATAAGTCTTCTTGGTTGGTAATACAAACTCATACGTTGGGCTTATGATTTCCTATGGACCAATTCACATTGGGCTTAGCTCCCTTTTTCCTAAACTGAGCACACCTTACCAAGGTAGTACCCTCAGAAACAATTCATCTTTCCTTTGATAATTCACATCTCTTCAGTGTTAATACACCAACTCTTATGTCTATCACACTATATTCCATAACTTTGATGTTGATCCACCAAATTCATCCGTCTTTCATAAGCCACTTTATTTTTATTACATATATTTCACTTATCATCAACATCTCCCATCTATTATGGTCTTTAACTATTTTAGGCCTCATTCAATTCAATGTAAGGGCGAATGACTCTTTTTGTCATATAACGCCTCATACAATACTCTAATGATATCACTGTGATAATGATTATTATGCTTAAGTCAATTAAACTACATATTGACTCAGGTTTCTATGAACTCCAAAATATAAGTTCTAAGCATATCTTCAACAGTTAAGACTGCTGGCAATTCATACATTCTGTCACTTATTTCTATATCCTTAGCTGTTAAGTACTATTTCAGCGTATTCCTGCTAGGATGTATAGCATAGGTTGTTCTTAGTGCTTTCTTTAATAATCTCTTTGCTTAATCCTCTTTATCGAGTACATATACTTCTTATTTCAATCACAATTATCATTTTCCAATTCAAACTCGAAATTCATATTCATTTTCAATTCCTCAATAAGATTCACAATTATGGATCCTCACTTCGGGCTTTGTCAATCTTTTCATGTGAAATTGATCTTAAATTTCATTGCAGCTAATAGTACTTTGATTTGTCCAAAATTCAACTCGACATTCTATACTCTTTATTGCAATAGATTAGGTGACACTGCTATTGAATCTTCTGTTTAATGCATCGAATTACAACACTAGCTTTACTGAGAAATACTTATTTACACAACCAAAATCTTTCAATAATTCTATCCATTGTCTTGGTTTTATATTCAATCCTTTTGAACTCAATAATTATCTCAAACTTAAATGATCTGTATAAAATAAGAAATGTCTCTATATATATAATGTCTCCAAACTTTCAAAATAATCACTATTGCAGTAAGTTTCAAATCATATATCAATTTAGCTCATGAGGCTTTAATTGTCCCTATGTACACAAAATCACTTTATAATGTTGCAATAGATTGTATCTTAATCTCCGATGTCAAACTTCACTATATATTGCGAAATCTCCAAATCCAATTGGAATAATTAACATTGGGGTTATAGTTCCTCAAAAAAAAATTTAGATTCATCACTCATACGGTTTACACATTTTTCCTCAAACATTTTTTTAAGGGATAAGATTAGTAAAAACCCCTTGATAGTCACTGTTAGTATCCAACATATAGCTAGATCTAAAGAACTCTGAATCTCTCATATGTTCCTTGTAGTTTCTTACTTTATCATCACCTCCACTTTCTTTGGGTCTCTCAATATGCTATGTTTAGATATTATACAACCTACATTTTATTTGATCAAGCTAAGATTCACTCTCATTAAACTTGGCATATAATTGTTTCTACCTTCATTATATGTATTCCTCAAGTATTCAAAATGTTCTCTTTACTTTTCAAATACACTCAGAATACCATTTATGATCATAGTCACTAATTGATACAATTTTGCTTAGATCACTTTAATCTTCAATACCATAATACTGTCGGGGGCATTATTAACTCCAACAGATATAACCCAAAACTCCTTATGCCCATGATTTGTTCTCGTAATTCTTTAAGTATCTAATTCCTCAATGAGGTAATATTATCTCATGTTATTTTTAGTTTCCCAATTAACTTATTTTCTCGAATCATTTTCTCCATTCATTCGATTTCCACTTATTTCACACTGACTTATTCAAATGCCTATTCATTCATACTAGTATCTCGACACATTTCAATTTATTTGAAAACTTCACTTTATGTGTCGGTAACACATGACTCACATTCAATTTGTATCCCCTCAATTTATGAATCCACTCGTGTAATTGGATACTTTACATCAAACCAAATACATACACTCTCAGTAGCATTTTCTACCTCTTATGCTTGAGTCTCCATTAGGGATATGACTCCAATATTCACTTTTGACTCATTAATTACTTATTTCTGATTTGTTCCTTCATTAATCATTCTTAAATTGAATCATCTGGTTTATTAAACCTAACTCAGTGAAATTCTTCTTTGGAAGAAGATTTCTTGATACTATCCTCGATACTGTCATGAAATCCTTATTAATCAACTATTTTCTATAATTACTTATCAGTCATTCTTAGTACCTCTAGAAGATCAATTTCAACTTTTCATAATATCTTAATAAAATCAATTTATGCCATAACTTATATGATTAGAACATCCTTTATAATAGGGCTCAGTAAGGCATTAAGCAAATTCATTTACTATAATACCTTGGTATATACCATCAAAATCATTGCATCTTATCTAGAAATATATTTATGTCAATTCTCCAATTAATAACAGTCACTAATGATACTTGAATTCCAATTGATTCTAGACAACATTTCTATCTTTGTTCCTGCCCATAATTGGGGTATCCCAACACGATTGTGACAGAAACCTATTTTTGTCAGCCCACTATCTCGCCCTGCACTTTCCTCCTCTCATTAACATACTTACTAACATCAATTCTACTCCAATTTTTCCATAATTTACCTTTTCTAATGCTACATCATTTCATAATAATTCAACTACCATTTTGAGTGCATTAACTCATCTCATTTTCCTATTGTCATTTATTCATTTTATGCACACGCGCGCGCGCGCGCACACACACACACACACACACATACACACATATATGCAATCCATTCGAAGTTATAGATGCATATTCATCCTAAAATTTTGATCTCAATTTCCACTAATATTTTCTCACGGAGGATCATAGCTCTTATCACAATAATCAACAACTAGTTTGTCTTCTTAAGATCATAGTACATAAATTTTTGTTTTCTCATTCTATTCTGCTTGTATACTTTAATCTCATCATTTTTGCTTATATCCCTATTTTTCCTTAAACAATCCATGACTGTGTGTTCACATCTATATCAATTTTGATGACATACAACCAAAATACGATATTGACATCATATTCAATAATACATCCACCAATACCAAAGCAGTGAACCTCTATCTATCTCATAGAACCAGATACTATTTCTCATTTCCAAAATGTCCATAAAGCTTTATTTCCTCACATTCTATCAAATCATCATTTTTCTCAGTGCTTCTCACAGCTCAAACTTTTAAGGAATGCTCATACATGTGACTCATACTAGGGATCAGTTGCCGCTGTCTGCTATGTCATGACAAAAATGCATATAAGTTGACACATATTTCGAAAATGCCCATATAAGATAGTAATTCTGGGCTTTAATATCATATATGTAGCACCCCACTCCAGCAAGACACGTACCTGACATCATGAGTAATATCTGAGTCTGTACCCCGCGAGGGTGGCATGCTAGAGCATTTAATCAGTCAAAACTCGGTATAAATTTTTGTTTGAAACCACAACATAGTAAGTGGAAATCCGTAATCAATTCGGGCCCACTTTATTTCATGAACATTTTTCAATTCATCAGAATTTCATTGATCACTAAGACCCATTTTAGAAACAAAACACTCACAATCATAATGTCAATACAACATGATTACATTCGCATACACATTGTATAATGATTTCAGAATACACTCCTTAATACAAAATTTGCGGGAAATATAATTCAGTACGAAATAAAGAAATACAATGCAGACGCGAACTGATCCCGACTTCTATCTCTCACTTGTATGCAGTAGGTATACTCTCGTTACCTAACGGGGTATTTTCATGATCCTAAAAAATATTTGCAAATTTTAGGTGAGTTTTGTGAATTCAGTGAGTGACCATCATCAATGGTTCACTCAGTCACACAACACATAATTCACATTCATAACATTTCACATTTCAAATTCAATATACTTTAATCATTTATATTATGCATATACAGTGCACATGAGACCCACTTTCTATTTGTTACTTTGTTGTGACCGAATGTCTAAATTGTCCCGTATCCATTGAATGTCGGGCTCATTACTAATTGTCCCATATCCGATGAGGATATGTAATCACTTTCTAAACTCGAGACTCATTTCACACTTTAAGCTTTAAGCTCTGATCGGTGGCAACTCTGGTCACAACTGCCATTATATTTCATGCATTCATGAAATAGAATGCATCAATCACATTTGCATACTCCCATTCAATCACATTCTCATATCATCGGACCTTAATACGGCATTCAACATTAAAGTTGAGAATCCATGTTTTTACTTACATACAAATGCACCTTCAGAACACATTTAACAATCAAATTATGTACACTTAGTTCATCTCATTCACATATAAGCAGCACTTCAATATCTCAGTCAGGCATCACAATCATCGGACCTTCTGTCCGAAAACCAACATAATCAATCACATTCATATAGTCATTCCATAATCAATCAATACAAAAATTCAAAACATAACAAGCAATGAAATTAGACCATCTCGGTCTACTTACAGCACACTCCAGATTAGCATTTGCTACCAAATTCTAGAAACACTTGAATGCAGACTTTTAACCTGCACAACCCATTTATGCAATACACACATTGCACACACACAATAATAATTTTGCACAATTATAAGCATTCATTTATGCACATGTGTGCATATGGAATATGTATGATGCATGTTCATGACAATTCCAGGTATATTATCAAATTTCACACTTTATCACATTATCATTTTTCGCATCAATTGCTTTCATAATAACTCATTTTTCGTTCATTTTCACTAGATACATTTTACTACTCTTTTTGAATCACAACTTTAATCATATGGACCACTTCATCTCCATTAAACACATGTCGTTGGTATTTTAATACCAACAATTCATTCATTAATGTTATTCCAACATTATATGATCACACATTATCAAAACTCTCATTTTTTCTTATAAGTTCTCCAAAATTCCAGACCTTCAGGTCTACTGTTCACATTCAATCAGAAGGTGAAAATGATCTAATTTGGTCTTACTCTCTTCTTGAAAAGTGTTTCTTTATGTATTATGTTTCTATTGACACCAAAATCACTCAATTTGGTTCAGTACTTTGGAAGATATGTCTCAAACATTTTTGGATTGCTCTTATCCAAAAATAGTATATTATGCACAACTTCCATCTAAAAATTAAACATCTTAGAGACTGAATCACAATTAGACTTCTTCATATGATTTGTAGCCCTATTTCTCAAACATCATATCATTTGGAATCCTATAGGTCCAGATATAATCAAAATACTGAAGTATGTTCAGTAAAACATTCCTATTCACACTATTCCAACAGATTCTCACACTTTCATTTGATCATAATTTTTCAAATCAATTTATAATGCTATAAATTTTTATCTAGAGATAAAAAAATGTGTTAGGAATCTATTGGTTTAAGAAACAAGTCATTTGAAGATCTAGAGAAGAAGTTATGGTCAAAAGAAGGAAGGTTGTTCAGCAAAAAGAAAACCCCTCAAAAGCACGAGGGTGCAAGTCACCTTTAAGCACGATGGTGAAAACCCAATATCCAAAAATAACATATTTTGCTAACTCTCAATATGCACGATGGTGCTTTTCCCTTAAATTTTCAAATGTTACACTGTGGTGCATATGCACGACGGTGCATCTCTACTTCATCTTCTCCACCGACATCTCAATTTCAAACCTCCATAACTTTTGATCCAGGACTCCAAAATTTACAAACTTTATATAAATGGAAAGCTAAAAGAAAGATTTACAACTTTTATGGAGACCATTTTATCAAAATCTTACTAGATCAGTACCGTAAATTCACCGAATTTCAAATCAAAAATTCAACTCTCTCTTACTAATCAGTCCCACAAAATTTGCAAATTACTTCCATTTTTTAAATCCAATACTTCAATTTTTATTTCTAGTTTTTCTACTCCATTTCAATCAACTCATTTACCATGAATTCATACTATCCCAAAATATACAAGTTTAAATCAAAAATCATCAAAAGCCAAAAATTCATATTCAACCTATTCATGCTCTGTCAACTTTCTGCATTTCCAACTTTTATTCTCAATCTCTATGTTTCCTCTCAACTTCCATTTAAACACTCATTCCTATCTCAGACCATCATTTTACAACTATTCTTCAACCCAAAAATCATTTTCTTGATCATCTCTAAAGAATTCATCAACTCACGTATACACTTATATATTTTCATACATACACAGTGAAGAA
>JANZLC010021460.1:0-10957 GCA_026413385.1 Erythroxylum gracilipes
TTTGCATTAGTATTCGTTTCGATTCTGAATTCTCCGATTAGTTTTCGTATTTCTGTTTCCCATTTTCCGGTTGGGATTCGGTTCCTGGATCGGGTTCCAACAGTAAAGCCCATCCGAGTTTGGCTAGGAAAGCGTCATTGGTGTCACGAATTTTTCGGATACCAAGTTCCCCGGTTGCCTTGGGTTGGCAAACGTCCTCCCAGTTAACGAGATTTACTCTATTTTTTCCATTGGAGGACCCCCAGAGAAACTTACGCATCAATTTCTCCAGCTCATCACAAAGACTGCGGGGGAGTCAGACCGTTTGCAAAGTATAACTAGGGAGAGCCGCAATAACTGTTTGGGTCAGGGTTATGCGCCCTGCCAAAGCCAAAAGATTCGCTGACCACCCAAAAAGTCGTCGATGCGCGGTATCGAGAATGTGTTGATAGGTGCGTTTGCGCACTCGTGAATACAGCAGGGGCACCCCGAGGTAACAATCGAGGCCCGAAGTTCGTTGCACCTGAAGCGCACGGCTAAGAGCGGTGGCGACTGAAGGAGTAACATTTTTAGAAAAATAACAACGGGATTTAGCTAAATTGACACGATGACCCGACTCGTCGCAAAACTATTGAAGAAGGTCTCGAATGACGACAACTTGATCAGACGAGGCTTCGGCGAAGAGAATAAGATCATCCGCAAAGGACAAGTGAGTAAAAGGGGGGCTAGAGTGACTGAGAGTGATCGGTCGCCAGCGTCCTTGGGTGACCGCTTGGGCAATGGAGTGACCTAGACGCTCCATATAGAGAACGAAAAGGTAAGGGGAGAGAGGGTCTCCCTAACGAATGCCTCGAGAGGGGTGGAAGACATCGCTAAGAGCTCCTTGCCAGTTCACTTGCATGGAGATTGTGGAGATGCAACGACTGATGAGGGCAACCGGCGAAGCTGGGAAACCGATAATAGTAAGGGTATCCTGTATATACGCCCACGATAAGCAATCATAAGCATTCTCCAGATCCACTTTTATGGCCATGAAACCTTTAGGTCCTGATTTGTTTCATGGTGTGAATGACTTCTTGGGTAATGATGATGTTATCGGTGATCAGTCGCCCAGGAACGAAACTGTTTTGATTGGGAGCAATCAGATGGTCGAGGTAGGGCTTTATCCTGTTCACAATGATCTTAGAAAGAGCCTTATAAAGGACAGAGAAAAGGGCGATGGGACGGAAATGAGTAATGGACGTCGGTGCCGGATTCTTAGGGATAAGAACCGGGATGGTGCGGTTAAGCTCAGGGTCCCAAACGTCCAGCTGAAAAAGGCGTTAAAGGAAACTAGTTACCGACGGACTTAGAGCCTCCCATTGGGATTGATAGAAAAGAGCAGAAAAGCCATCAAACCCTGGAGCCTTATGGGGATTGATGCTGTGAACGGCTAGCTGAACTTCCTCGGGGTCGAGAGGGCGAGACAAATCCGCCTGAGCATCCAGGGGGAGGGGAGGAAAGAGCCCAGGCGAAGGAGCATGGGGGCAGGGTTCTACTGTGTACAACTCCGCCAGAAAGGTGTGAGCTAATCGATGGAGGGTCGCAGCACCTAAGATGATAGTGCCCATAGGATCGGTCAAGGAAAGAACCTGGGCTCAACGTTGTTTTTGTCGGGTGATGGAATGATAGTATTTGGTATTCCGATCGCCTTGCCCAAGCCACTGTCCCCTGGATTGCTGATGCCAATACAACTCCTCTTGAGTCAGGACCTGCTCGAGTTCCGTCCGGAGGTAATCCTCGAGGTCCCTAATAGAGGCTGAAGCAGGCTCATCGAGATGTTTCTGGAGGCCTTCAAGTCTCGCCATCAAGCTCCTTTTCTGACAGAAAATGTGACCAAAGGTGGTACGGTTCCAGTGCTGGAGGTTATCGGAAAGCGTCCTTAGAGAACTTGTGAGGTCCGAGCTGGTAGGTCTCCAATGGTCTGTTACAAAAGAGGGGAAGCCAGGGTGGGTAAGCCAGGCGGATTGAAACCGAAACAGGTGGCCTCCGGAGATAGTGTCCCTGATATTAGTAAAAGCTACGAGGAGGGGGCGGTGGTCCGATTTCAGAAAAGGGAGGTGAGTCACTGTTGTGGAAGGAACAGTTGTAAGCCACGCATTGTTGCAGAAGGCCCGATCCAGTCGGGCGAGAAGGTTTCCCCGACGCTAGGTAAATCGAGGGCCGGAGTAACCCAAATCTAAAAGATTGCAGTCATGCACCCAATCCCAGAAATGCTGATTAATTGAGGATTGCATCCGAGAGCCACCAAACTTATCAGTGGCGTCAAGTTTGGCATTAAAATCGCCTCCAATCAGCCAGGGTTGTTGATAATATACGCAACTTGACGTAAATACCCCCAGAGGTAGTGTTGAAGAGAATAATTCAGACTAGCATAAATGGCGGTAAAGACAAAAGAAAGAGGACCCCAGTCTAGACTCGCATGAATGAATTGACGGTGCATAAGGAGGACCCGAACTGAAATGTAAGGTTGCCAAAGAAGCCAAATTCTGCCCGAAAACCCGGCCGCTTCCATCCGATAGGAATGAGCAAAGCCCAATTGCCGAATGACCTTCGTGGCACGAATCCCACTGATTCGAGGTTCGACTAAGACAAGTAACCCCGGTTTGTGGAGACGCAAATAATTCTTAATGACGGGTTGGAAGGTCCTTCCACCAGCCCCTCAACAATTCCAAACTAGGATCGACATAAACAAAGTAAACAGTGGGATTAATCGGCAGGAGGCCGAACTGTCAACACAGTCGACGCTCCAGTCGGGGTAAGGACGTGGCCCTGGGAGGGCTCGGTCATATGGGTATCAGGTAGGGACAGGATGTCGTGAGCCGGAGGCATAGCGAGATCCTCGTCTGGGGGGCGGGCCGAGGAAAATGGATGAACCCCGTCAAGAGAGGCAGCGGGCGGGCCACCTCCATCGTGGGGATCTTCCTCCATTGATTGAGATCTCGAGGCCGGCCCGGTCGGGATAGTGAAAGACAGGTTCAGGAGTAGAACATCTGCATGGGACAGGAGGGAGATTGCGGTAAAGGCAACGGGTGGGCTTGGGACTGCTGGCGATGTGGGCTGGGGGAAGTGTAGGGAGGGTGGCATGGGAAGTGGACCAATAGACTCAGAAGGAATAGGTCTGGGAAGGTCTTTGGGCCCGGTAAAGGGGGAAGGGCAGGGACGGGATGCGGACGAGGTGGCTTTGGATGTTGAGGCGAGTCCTTTGGTGTGAGACGCGACATGTCTGGATCGTCCTTTTGCAAACCGTGTGGGAAGTGATGCTGGCAGCCACCCATTTGGAGCCCCAGTTGCATCGCGTGGGAGGACCTTGGAGGGCGCAGTGACCGTTGGAGCGGAGGTGGAATCTGCCGGTGGAGCTTCGGACAATGCGGCGTAACGCGAACCGGGGAGATCGGCGATGACCGCCTGAGATGGGCGAACGGTTCGGGGTCTGCCGGTAGTAGAGGGAACCTTTCTTGTGCGTCTTGGAACCTGCATCCAGTCGCCAAATTCCTTATGGGTTACGGGTGTAGATGAAGATTCGCCATCGCCGCCTCGGGTGAGTGGAGAGGGGTCGGAGGGCGAATCGCTAGTGGAGGGAGCAACAGGGGAAGGAGAAACAGAGGCTGGCGCTGGCGGACTAGAAGGACAACCCGAAGTGTCATGATCGACCATGCCAAACCCGAAACAGATTGATGGGAGACCCTCGTAAGCCACTTTAATGGCGATGTTGTCCAGTTCCACCACAGACCGAAGGGGGGAGCTGAGATCTATGTCCACGGCCATTCTCGCAAATTTACCCCGGTAAGTCTGCTGTGTGTTGCTATCAATCTTCACTGTCCGTCCAACCAGGTTGCCCATCGCGATGAGGATCGAAGGATGGTAGCGAGTGACAGGTAGTGCAGGAAAACGCACCCACGCCACCACATGGGTGATTTGGCCGGTGGAGGGACAAAACTCCGGGTACCAGGGCTGCGCAGACAACGGACAACCCGAAATGATCCAGGGGCCCTGCGTTAAGGTCTTGACGTAATCTGCCTCCTCCCTGAAATTAACAAGGTAAATATCGTTATCAAGGTCAACAATTTTCATAGATCCAGAAGGTTTCCAGAGAGAT
This sequence comes from Erythroxylum gracilipes, assembly GCA_026413385.1. Classification (NCBI taxonomy): domain Eukaryota; kingdom Viridiplantae; phylum Streptophyta; class Magnoliopsida; order Malpighiales; family Erythroxylaceae; genus Erythroxylum; species Erythroxylum gracilipes. The sequence goes on from JANZLC010021460.1 coordinate 4,118, forward strand.
AGAAGTTTAGATTTGAGCATGGTAAAGCTGAGGCGCCTCCCAAGCAATTTGATGATGACTGCTGTGGACCAAGCCTTGTCCAGTTGCTGTTTGAAAGGGTCGGATAACTCAATGCCCATGCCATAGGATCCTTGTACAAAGGTGATATCCCCGTCTGTGGTTTCTATGGGATCCTCATCGATCCAGTCGATTGCTTGTGTTCCAAATCTAGCAGCAGTATGTCCAGTAACGACCGATCTGTAGCTCGGTGGGTTGGGTTGAATGTTCGGGGCAAGAGGGGGAGGATCTTCCTCCCTCTCCCGAGTTCGCACTTTTTTGGCCGCATGGCCACCAGCAGATGCCGAAACAGTAGTCATTAAAGCAAACTAGAAGAAGCCGTTGGTAGATCTGTTGAGCTTCTAGCCAGCTGTCAATACTCCAGCAGCCGACCTTTTCACCACGGCATAGATCTTTGCTTTTTTTAAGAGTAAAAATATGACAAATCCTTGAAGTAATTTGACAAGGTCCTTCTACGCAGTTTCGAGACCACTGCGAATAACAGTGCACTTAAAGCCACAGCATCGTAGTGGAAGGACGCTCGTAAACCAGTTTTCATGGGATGAGATCTTATGCCATTTACAAAGTTCCTATTCCGTTTGTATTGAATCAATATTTATATTATTGTCATAGTTTTAGATTAGTAACGCTTAATTATGTACATTTATTAATATATTAGTATGTTGGTTAAACGTGATTAGTTTGACTATTGTATATTATTACGGAAGTGTAATGGTATGATTATGCAGTCAAAAAGAGAGAATATTGAATTAATTAATATGGAAAGGTATATTCTAAAGACAATTAACATGTTATTTGTATGCATACTACATTTGAGCCAATTGTGGGATAGAAATAACAATGATAATCATGTTTAAGGCTCTTCGATCAATTCTCCAATTTTGTTGAATGTCTACCTATTAGGCTTATAACCCACCACAAAAAGGTATTTTAACCTAATTCATGTCTTTGATAACCTACAATGATGTTGGATGTTGTGGTTTTTTTATGAAAAGATTAGAGAATGTAATTCAAAGAATCTTAGTTTCTTCCATTGTGTTTATTCTTGATTTCTAGCAACTAATACTTGAACAATGATACCTTTCAGTCAATTTTCACCATCCTTATGAGATAATTTTCTGACTTCTTTATATACATTTATTTCAAAGCAATGATTAAAAACTTGAATCGGTTCGAGTAGTTGAACTATGAAAACTTTAAATCAACCAACTTTTCGATTCAATTTCTAACTTTCAAGTTTGATTTACTTTAATAATCTTTGTTATTGAAAATATATCAATTTATTAATTAATTGGTTGATTTTCGTAAACTAATCACTTTTTATAAACCAAAATAAATAAATAAATTTTTATTTAATAGTCTTCCTTTTCAATTAAACTTTAAATTAAAGATAGTCTTCTTCAATCTTATTACAAATTGTTTAATTTTTTCAATCTTTAATCGATTTTTTGGCGGTCTAATACATAGTTTAACATTTTAAATTTTAAACTTTTTGTCTTACCAGCTTAAGTTTAAAACATTGCTTCAAACTTTTAAAAATTATATTAATTAATTGTGGCATTAAATATTTGATTTTTTGTATTGACAATTGTTGATATGTACTTTTAATGGCATTAATTTGCTTTTCAAATATAACATTTGTGACATGGATACAATTAAGGTGTTAATTGTCACTAAATTATAGTTATCCATGTTAATTAAATTAACAATGCTAACTTTCCAATAATTTCCTACTTAACATTGCCATTAGAACTCAAATCAATTTTTAGTATTAAGATGTCCCTTCTTTTAACTTGTCCATACCTTAATTAAGTTATTTTCATGCATTAATACAAAAAATCAATTTAATTTTAAAATTAAATCTTTTTAAAATACATGTTGCTAAATTATTTAACGAGTACACCCTAATAAAATTCTCATTTGAACGTTCTTCTTAATAAAATACAGTAATACCTTTCATTTAGAAATATTTATGAAGTCACAAAAATCCAAACACAAGATCTCTAAGAAATTTTTAAATTCATCTGACAGATCTTATGCTTGACTCATTCATAATAAAGTGTCCATTTCACACTTTCTTAACCTCATTTCTAAATAGAAAAAAGGCATATTATTGAGGTGTGAGGATGAAAAATATGACAAAACGTTTATTGGGTGAAATTTGTGGATCACAATGCCAAAACTCAAAGTTTAAATTTAGAGCATTAAATAAACAATTTAAGGTAGAAATCAAAATTTTAAATTTTATAAATAGAAACAACAAATGAAGATAATTGAACATATTATTCATTGCTTATACTACTTTTTTCCTCTTTTTGTAATGAAGGAAAATATTAGATTATGATAAGTCTATTCAGAAAATAATTTAGTGAATTTACAGGAGCATAAATTGGTACATCCTAACGTAGGAAAGGAAGCAGATGCTATTATAGAATTTGAGAATCATAATTACAAATTATTTATTCTGAATAAAAGATTTAACTTGATATATTCAATGTTGTGTTGGAATGAGCAAGAATTGACGGACGATGATGGCGGTGACTCTCCTTGTCTTTTTCTAACACATATATTCGCATTCGCTTAGGCTAAGGCTTAGTTCCACTTGAGCGACGAACAGATGGCTAAGGTGTTACTAGCCAACTGATCCAGCTCCTTGTTCATTTCCTTCAAAGGAGACTCAACACCGGGTTGCTCTGCAAACGAGTCTTCGCAAGTGGAGACATAAGAAAGACCCGCACTGAGCAAAATTTGGAGCTTGTGCAAGTCCTTAGAGGCAATAGAACCCAAAGCGTCGTCCAAATCATACATACCACCCTCGAAGACCTCAACACAAGTGTCCAGACATGCCTTGATCCAGTCATCTGTGGAGGGTTCTTCCATCATTTTTCTGGCGACACGAATGCCGTTCTCGAACCCACCACGCAGAGCTTTCATCTCCATTTTGAGGATGGAAACAGGGTCAGAAGCACCACCGCTTAAAAATGGAGTGATGGACTGGAGACACTTCTCAGGATAACTTGTTATGCCGCAGATCTTTTGGAGCGCAGGGGCTTCGATGGAAGGAATGGGGAGGTCGAGAATGGACGAAGCACTTGACGTGGACTCGGAGGGGGTGGGGGCATGTGGGAGCTCGAAGTCGGGGGAAAGCGAGGGTGGTTGGACACGTGAATCAGATGTATAGGAGGGAGCAGGAGCAGGAGCACCCTGTTCGGAGACATTTCTGGGGACGCAAACACTGTCGACGAAAACAGAGAGAAGAGAAGAGGAGAGGAGGAGGAGTAGGAAGTTTTTAGGCTCCATTGTCTGTCTTCTCTTTGCTGGGTCTGGTCTGGGCAGGGGACAACGAGAGTGGAGGGGTCTAGGCTTCAATTGTCAACATAAGTATTGGGTACGTTCCAAGAGTTAATGGCTCCGCTGAAAACAAGGTCGCCCTCGCCCATGCAAATTACTTGCTTTTTGCTATTCTTGTCTTTAATTAGCTAAAAATACCCTGCATCTTGAGACTTTTCAGGACAGGCTCATCCATGCAAATCACCCACTTCCTATCCATTTATACCAAGATTAGATGTGCATAACTGCCCTCCACTCTTAACCTCAAAACGATAGCAAATCATGTCGAAGTCAATTTCAGTTTTGAAAGCTATTAAAGTTAGTTCTGGAGAGAAATACATTTATGTGTTAATTTCAAGTTTTGAGGTTCAAAACAGATGGAAATCCAATGGCGAGTAGTAACAAAGTAAATGAAAAACAATAGAAAACGAGTAAAACCAAAAATAGAAATGATGGCTACTGTGCATTTACGCAAAACAAATAAAAACATAACTACTGATCTATTGGAAGGAAATCATCTGCGCCGTTGCCCAGTCCCAAACAATATCATTCACAAAATTCATTTATTTATTGCAAAGTTTGTAGATCGGGATATCACTGAGGGACTCCGAAGGGCACACAAGAAAATTATGATACCAAATTAGCCAATTGGTTATACCAAACTAGTAAAACAACTCGTTTGGACTAGACTATCAACTACACGAAGTCGAATTGGAAGTATGTATACCTTAAGTAGGACGTTCCAAGTATGATGGACGAGACAACAAAGCCCTCTCTAGTTCTCCTGGCTCACGACACAACTCTCATCTTTCCTCTTAGGAACCCTTACTTCTCTCACATACTCTTGTCATTCCCCGTTAAATAATCTAGTAGCAGCAGAAATTGTTTAAATGCAATCCCTAGACTTTCATAAGTTTTCTGATACACATGATCTTCAAAAGAGGCAAGTGTAGAGCATACTCATCCTCTATCCAAGCATTTAGGAACATTGACTCAGGTCTTAAAGTTTTCAAAAAGGAGAAGAGACTCTAAGGAAAAACACACAAACCAAACTTCATTTATACAACTAAGCGTTGAACATGTTATTCATGCAAGCGTGTTTATAACTAAAAAGGAACCTTGCTTTTATAAGTGAAGTGAATGCTAAAAATGTATATCTACCTAAGACATAATCATGACACCTTTAAAAAAGAAAGCTAAAGTATAATGATAACTACTTTATCAAAGCTATTTTTAAAAAGTTACTTTTTTAAAAGTAACCCTAACTCTTGACAAAAGGAATCTACCTTTACAAAAATCTAAAGATAAATAGTACCCTACTTTGTAAAAGTCAAAAATTAAATAGTGTAATGATAAGATGTAATCTTAAATAGTGACCTGATGTGATTTATAGAATCATCTTTCATCAAAAGTCTTCAACAGTAATTGCCTTAAAAGGTGTGCTCACTTTAGTTCAAAGTCTTCAGTGGAATATTTTCAAAAAACATGTCATATGATGATCCAAAGAATCCAATGGATTTTTTTTCATGAATTGATTCGTGCCATGATTGCAGATTGGATGGAGAGTCTGGATCATCCGAACTGTCAGTACCCGAATGATTGGTCTTCTGTCTTTTAGTGGGACTGAGTTCACTTGTGTGTAACTTAGGTAGGAAATGGTTTAACTCATCTTCATCAGGACTATAGTAATCGTCATTAGGATCTTGAGCATCCTGAAAAGCTGAGTTAGAAGGTTGTGAAGGTCCTACAATGTCTGAGACTATATCTTCTATGTCATATTGAGGACTATTGGAACCAGGAATGTAGACTTTTGGTGCTTCTGGTTCACCAGGAATAAATTCATCGGGATATGGTTCAATAGAAGTAAAAAGAATTGGTGTATCTAGAAAATGATTAATCTCTTGAAGAAAATCTCTTAGAGATTGAAGCTTATCCTAATGTCATGGCCAATATAATGATGTGTGATAATGCTGGACACGTTGTTCTGTGTAAAGAATACCAGTATGTGTTTCTCTGTATGGACGATGGAGAATGAAGAAGCAGTGCGTAGATTGTCGCCTAGCAAAAGTAGTCCATAGACGAAGTTGTTGAATGATTACAGAACTTTGATGCTTCCATTGATCTAATGGTTGAAACTATTCCAGAAATGTCCATAGTAAAGAACTTCCATTGTTCAAATCACAGAGATTTTGATATAACTGAAAAGGTGATATGGTAATAGCACAAGCATAAAGAGCAGAGAATTCCCACAAATACCATAATGTGTTTTCAGATATAGGATCTTAAATGAAGGTCACATTAAGGTAGGGTACTTTGAGATTGAACATTGTGGGATTTTCAAGAGAGTTATGTTCACTAAAAACTGATGCAAGTAATAGAATAAACTAATACAAGCAAGTGAGGTAACTTCAGACACACTAGTAGGACTACTAGCGATGGAAGGAAAAGACTTCTTTGTGATGGCAAAGAGAGGTTGGCTAGCCATTCTAACAGAACAAAATTGTTTAGAAACAAAAGGAATGGTAGCTATATTTTGCTGAAGAGAAAGAGCATACTTATAATGAGAAAAAGTATCTGGTGGCCATGAAGGATGTTGTTAGAGTAGTGTAGCTAAAGTTGTAATGCTAGCACTAGTCTGTAAAACACGTTGTCCTTTATCAGGAATCTTTAAAAGTGGAGGATCCTGACATATTTGTTTTAGATGCTTGACATCTTCTATTTGTTCCTTTTTCCAAAATGTTGATTCTTTTTCAAAAGCTTGGATAAGGTTGAAATATAAGCAGCCATGTGTGGTATGGAATCTTGAATATAATTAACAATTCCAAGGAATTGTTGTATCTTCTTAACAGTGAGATGTTCATATGGAAATTGCAATGGTTCTTTTGCAATATGTGGACCTGGCTGGTAGAATCTATCTTTGAATTGCATACCCAAGAATTCAATTTCTGTAGTGCCAATAATGCTTTTCGAGGACGAAAGCATAATGCCATACTGTTGAGTGAGATCCAAAAATCTTTTCAGAAGGGTCGTATGTTTCTCATGAGTCTTTGAGAACAGTAAGATGTCGTCAATGTAAATCAGTACACTGTGAGGATAGGCTCGTGGATCTTTGTAATGGATTTCTGAAATAGTGATGGAGCGACTTTCAGTCCAAATGACATAACAGTCCATTGGTATTGTGCATTGGGAATGCAAAATGCAGTCTTATGTCGTTTTTCTGGGTAAATACCCAATTGCCAAAATCTTGCCTTAAGATCAAACTCTCTACTCCAAACAGTCAAACTTCTTAATTCTTCAAATTCTCACACTTTTTCTCTTTATTTCTTACTTTTCAAGTTCCATTTCAATCAACTCATTCACTTTACTCTCATAACCTATACAAATCTACTCAAATATCAAAGACATCAAAACTAATCAATTCTTTTCTCATTAATTTTCTTAAAGCACAAATTT
>JANZLC010021490.1:0-10956 GCA_026413385.1 Erythroxylum gracilipes
AAACTGTAACAGAAGAAGATAAAGTTACATGTAAATACACTTGCTTTCCAGGGCACTATATTTACATAACTCCAACAGTCAAAACACGGAAGAAGCACAAAACGCAAAGGAAGTGTAAAACACAGAAGAAGCACAAAACACAAAAGAAGTAGAGAAACACAGATGAAACACAAAACACAAAAGAAGTGGAGAAACACAGAAGAAGCGCAAAACAAAGACGATGTGGAAAATACAGAGGAAGTGGAGAAACACAGAAGAACCGTAAACCCCTTAGAAGCGCAAAACACAGAACAAGTGCAAAATACAGAAAAAGCATAAAATACTGAAGAAGCGCAAAACATAAAAGATGTGCAGAACACAGAAGAAGTGGAAAAACACAGAAGAAGTGAAAAGCACAGAAGAAGTGGAAAAATATAGAAGAAGTGGAAAACACAAAAGAAGCGCAAAACACAGAAGAAGTGGAGAAACACAGAAGAAACGCAAAATGTAAAAGAAGCGCAAAACACAAAACAAGCGCGAAACACAGAAGAAGCACAAAACACAGAAGATGTGGAGAAACACAAAAGAAGTGTAAAACACAGTATAAGCGGAAAACAAAGAAGAAGCGCCAAACACAGAAGAAGTGGAGAAACATAGAAAAAGCGCAAAACATAGAAGAAGCTCAAAACACAGAAGAAGCACAAAAAATATAAGAAGGACAAAACACAAAAGAAGTGGAAAACATAGAAAAAGCCCAAAACACAAAAGAAGTGGAGAAACACAGAAGAAGCGAAAAACACAGAAGAAACGAAAAACACAGAAGAAGTGAAAAATACAGAAGAAGTGGAAAACACAGAAGAAGTGGAAAATGCAGACGATGTGGAGAAACACAGAAGAAACGCAAAACATAGAAGAAGGGAAAAATATAGAAGAAGTACAAAACACAAACGAAGTGGGGAAACACTGAAGAAGCACAAAACACAGAAGATGCGGAGAAACACAGAAGAAGTGAAAAATATAGAAGAAGCGCAAAACACAGAAGAAGTTGAAAAACACAGAAGAAGCATTCAGAAGAAGCTCAAAAGACAGAAGAAGCACAAAATACAAAAGAAGCACAAAACACAGAAGAAGTGAAAAACACAGAAAAAGCGCAAAACACAGAAGAAGTGGAGAAACATTGAAAAAGCGGAAAACACAAAATAAGTGGAGAAACATAGAAGAAGGGAAAAATGCAGAAGAAGCGCAAAACACAAAAGAAGCGCAAAACACAGTAGGAGTGGAGAAACACAGAAGAAGCACAAAATGCAGACGAAGTAGAGAAACACAAAAGAAGCGTAAAACAAAGAAGAAGTGGAGAAACACAAAAGAAGCGTAGAACACAGAAGAAGTGGAAAACATTGAAGAAGTGGAAAACACAGGAGAAGCGTAATGCTCAAAAGAAGTGGAGAAACACAGAAGAAGCGCAAAACTCATAAGAAACGCAGAACATAGAAGATGCGCATAACATAGAAGAAGAAGAGAAACATGAAAGAAGCGCAAAATGCAGAAAAAGTGTAGAAACACAGAAGAAGTGCAAAACACAGAAGAAGCTCTAAACAAAAAAAAACATAAAACACAGAAGAAGCACAAAACACAGTAGAAATGGAGAAACTCAGACGAAGCACAAAACACAAAAGAAGTGTAGAAACACAGAAAAAGTGGAAAAGACAGAAGAAGTGGAAAACACAAAAGAAGTGAAGAAACACAAAAGAAGAGAAAAACATATAAGAAGCGCAAAACATAGAAGAAGCGTAAATCAAAGAAGATGTGCAAAACACAAAAGAAGTGGAGAAACACAAAAGAAGCGCAAAACACAGAAGAACTGGAAAACAAAGAAGAAGCGCAAAACACAGAAGAAGTAGAGAAACACAGAAGAAGCGCAAAATACAGAAGAAGTAGAGAAACACAAAAGAAGTGCAAAACATAGAAGATGCGCAAAACATAAAAGAAGTGGAGAAACACAGAAGAAGTGGAAAATAAAGAAGAAGCACAACAAACAAGAAGCAGAGAAACACAGAAGAAGCATAAAACACAGAAGACGCTGAGAAACATAGATGAAGCGCAAAATACAAAAGAAACTCAAAACACATAAGAAGTGCAAAATACAAAAGAAGTGGAAAACACAGAAGAAGAGGAAAACACATAAGAAGTTGAGAAACACAGGAGAAGTGCAAAACACAGAAGAAGTGGAGAAACACTGAAGAAGCGCAAAACAAAGAAGAAGCGCAAAACACAGAAGAAGTGCAAAACACAAAAGAAATGGAAAAACACGTAAGAAGCGTAAAATACAGAAGAAGTGGAGAAACAAAGAAGAATCGCAAAACACAGAAGAAGCGCAAAGCACAAAAGAAATGGAGAAACACAGGAGAAGCACAAAACACTGAAGAAGAACAAAATACAAGAGAAGTGGAAAACACTGTAGAAGTGGAAAGTAGTGGAAAAGCGCAAAACACAGAAGAAATGGAGAAACGCAGAAGAAGCGTAAAATGCAGAAGAAGCCCAAAACACAGAACAAGCGCAAAGCACTAAAGAAGCTCGAAACAGAGAAGAAGTGGAGAAGACAGAAGAAGTACAAAACATAGCAGAAGCAAAAAAAGAGAAGAAGTCCATGTGGAGAAACACAGAAGAAGCGCAAAACACAGAAGAAGTTAAAGCACAGAAGAAGCGCAAAACACATAAAAAGTGGAAAACACCGAAGAAGCGCAAAACGTAGAAGAAGTGGGGAAACACAGAAGAAGCGCAAAACACAGACGAAGTGGAGAAACACAGAAGAAGCACAAAACACAAAAGAAGTGTAGAAACACAGAAGTAGCGCAAAACATAGAAGAAGTGGGGAAACACAGAAGAAGCGGAAAACACAGAAGATGTGGAAAATGCAGACAAAGTCGAGAAACACAGAAGAAGTGCAAAACACAGAAGAAGTGGAGAAACACAGAAGAAGGACAAAACACAGAAGAAGTGTAGACACACAGAAGAAGCGCAAAACATAGAAGAAGTGGAGAACTTAGAAGAAGCTGAAAACACAAAAGAAGTGGAGAAAGACAGATGAAGCGCAAAACACAGAAGAATCTCAAAACACAGAAGAAATGGAGAAACACAAAAGAAGCGCAAAACCCAAAACAAGCGCAAAACACAGAAGAAGTGGAGAGACACAGAATAAGCGCAAAGCACAGAATAAGTGGAAAACACAGAAACAGTGGAAAGCGGAGAAGAAGTGGGAAAATGCAGAAGAAGTGGAAATCACAGAAAAAGTAAAAAACGCAAAACACAGAAGATGCGCAAAACACAGAATAAGTGGAGAAACACAAAAGAAGCGCAAAACACAAAAGAAATGGAGAAACATAGAAGAAGCGCAAAACACAGAAGAAATGGAGTAACATAGAAGAAGCGCAAAACACAGAAGAAGCACAAAACACAGAAGAAGCGCAAAAAACAGAGGAAGTTGAAACACAGAAAAAGCGCAAAACACAGAAAAAGTGAAGAAACACAGAAGAAGCTAAAAACACAGAAGATGCACAAAACACAAAAGAAGTGCAGAAACAAAGGAGAAGCTCAAAACACAAAAGAAGCAGAAAAAACGGAAGAAGCACAAAGCACAGAAGAAGCGCAAAAACACAAACGAAGTGGAGAAACACAGAAGAAGCACAAAACACAGAGGAATTGGAGAAACACAGAAGAAGGGGAAAACACAGAAGAAGTGCAAAACACAAAAGGAGTGGAGAAATACAGAAGAAGTGCAAAATGTAAAAGAAGTGGAGAAACATAGAAGAAGCACAAAACACAGAAGATGCACAAAACACAGAAGAAGTGGAGAAACTCAGAAGAAGCGCAAAACATAGAAGATGTAGAAAACACAGAATTAGCGCAAAGCATAGAAGAAGTGGAGAAACACAAAAGAAGCGTCAAACACAGAAGAAGCGTAAAACACAGAAAAAGTGCAAAATACAGAAGAAGCGCAAAACACAGAAGATGCCAAAGCACAGAAGAAGTAAAGAAACACAGAAGAAGCGAAAAACACAGAAGTAGTGGATAAACACAGAAGAAGCGCAAAACACAGAAGGAGCGCAAAATACAGAAGAAGTGTAAAACACAAAACATGCGCAAAACATAGAAGAAATGTAAAACACGGAAGAAGCGCAAAACATAGAAGAAGCGCAAAACACAGAAGAAGCACAAAACATAGAAGATGCAAAAAATACAGAAGAAGTGCAAAACACAAAAGAAGCGCAAAACACACACAGAAGTAGTGGAAAAACACAAAAGAAGTGGAAAACACAAAAGAAGCACAAAACGTAGAAGAAGCGCAAAACACAGAAGAAGTGGATAAACACAGAAGAAGCGCAAAACACAGAAGGAGCACAAAATACAGAAGAAGCGTAAAACACAGAAGATGCGCAAAATGTAGAAGAAATGCAAAACATAGAAGAAGCGCAAAACATAGAAGAAACGCAAAACACAGAATAAGCACAAAACACAGAAGATGCGAAAAAACACAAAAGAAGCGCAAAACACAGAAGAAGCACAAAACACAGAAGGAGCGCAAAACACAGAAGAAGCACAAAACACAGAAGATGCGCAAAACACAGAAGAAGCGCAAATCACAGGAGTGCAAAACACAAAAGAAGCGCAAAACGTAGAAGAAGTGGAGAAACATAGAAGAAGCACAAAACATAGAAGAAGTGGAGAAACACAGAAGATGTACAAAACACAGAAGATGCACAAAATACAGAAGAAGCGCAAAACACAAAAGAAGTGGAGAAACATAGAAGAAGCACAAAACATAGAAGAAATGGAGAAACATAGAAGAAGCACAAAACACAGAAGAAGCAGAAAACACAGAAAAAGTGGAGAAACACAGAAGATGCACAGAACACAGAAGAAGCAGAAAACACAGAAGAACCACAAAACACAGAAGAAGTGCAAAACATAGAAGATGTGGAGAAATACAGAAGAATCGCAAAACAAAGAAGAAGTGGAAAACACATAAAAAACGCAAAGCACAAAAGAAGTGGAGAAACACAGAAGAAGTGAAAAATGCAGAAGAAGTGAAGAAACACAAAAGAAGTGGTGTGTATGCTCGTGTGGATACCGATAGAGGGCATTCGCGTTTTGCAGTGTCTTGGAATCCGAAAAGAAGCAACCCATTTTCGTACAATAAGGTATTTTCGTACATCCTGGTGTTTTCAATTATACTTCACGATGTTGTATGGTCTTTTCCACAGTATATTTTGAATATTCGGGCCATATACGATCCAACACAAAACAAGAAGAAGTGAAAAAAACAGAAGAAGCACAAAGCCCAGAAGAAATGGACAAAAACAGAAGAAGCACAAAACACAGAAGAAGTCCAAAAAACAGAAGAAGCGCAAAACACAGAACAAGCGGAAAACACACATGAAGTGGAGAAACACAAAAGAAGCACAAAACGTAGAAGAAGTGGGGAAACACAGAAGAAGCGGAAAACACAGCAGAAGCGAAAAACATAAAAGAAGCAAAAAATGCAGACGGAGTCGAGAAACACGGAAGAAGCGCAAAACACAGAAAACGTAGAAAACACATATGAAGTGGAAAACACCGAGGAAGCGCAAAACTTAGAAGATGTGGGGAAACATAGAAGAAGAGGAAAACACATCAGAAGCAAAAAACACAGAAGAAGCAGAAAATGCAGACCGAGTTGAGAAACATAGAAGAAGCAAAAAACACAGAAAATGCAAAAAACAGAAGAAGCGCAAAACACATACGAAGTGGAGAAAAACAGAAGAAGCACAAAACACAGAAGGAGCGTAGAAACACAGAAGAAGCGCAAAACATAGAAGAAGTGGAGAAACTTAGAAGAAGCTCCAAACACAAAAGAAGTGGAGAAAGACAGATGAAGCGCAAAACACAAAAGGATTGCCAAACACAGAAGAAGTGGAGAAACACAGAAGAAGTGCAAAACCCAAAAGAAGCGCAAAACACAGAAGGAGTGGAGAGACAAAGAAGAAGCGCAAAACACAAAACAAGTGGAAAGCACAGAAGAAGTGGAAAACACAGAAGAAGTGGAAAACGTAAAAGAAGTGGAAAAACAAAAAAAGCACAAAAAACAGAAGAAGTGACGAAACACAAAAGAATCTCAAAACTAATAAGAGGCGCATACTGCAGAAAACATGGAGAAACACAGAAGAAGTGGAAAGGACAGAAAAGGCGCAAAACACAGAAGAATGAGAGAAACACAGAAAAGAAGAAGCAAAAATCACAGAAGAAGCAAAAAACATAGAAGAAGTAGAAAACACAGAAGAAGTGGAAAATGCAGGCGAAGTGGAGAAACATAGAAGAAGCGCAAAACACAAAAAAGGGCAAAACACAGACGAAGTGGAGAAACACAGAGGAAGTTAAGAAACACAGAAGAAGCAAAAAACACAGAAGAAATGGAGAAACATAGATGAAGCACAAAACACAGAACATGTGGAGAAGCAGAGAAGAAGTGGAAAACGAAGAAGAAGCATAAAACGCAAGAAGTGGAGAAACACAAAAAAGCACAAAACACAGAAGACGTTGAGAAACACAAAAGAAGCGCAAAACATAGAAGAAGTTGAAAACACAAAAAAGCAGAAAACACAGAAAAAGTAGAGAAACACAGAAGAAGCGCAAAACGCAGAAGATGCACAAAACACAAAAGAAGTGGAGAAACTCAGAAGAAGTGCAAAACATAGAAGATGTAGAAAACACAGAAGAAGCGCAAACCCCTTAGAAGCGCAAAACACAGAAGAAGCGTAAAACATAGAAAAAGTGCAAAATACAGAAGAAGCGCAAAACACAGAAGATGCGAAGCACAGAAAAAGTGGAGAAACACAGAAGAAGCGAAAAACACAGAAGTAGTGGAAAAACACAAGAAGTGGAAAACACAAAAGAAGCACAAAACACAAAAGAAGCGCAAAACACAGAAGAAGTGGATAAACACAGAAGAAGCGCAAAACACAGAAGGAGCGCAAAATACAGAAGAAGCGCAAAACACAGAAGATGCGCAAAATGTAGAAGAAATGCAAAACACGGAAGAAGCGCAAAACATAGAAGAAGCGCAAAACACAGAACAAGCACAAAACACAGAAGATGAAAAAAACACAGAAGAAGCACAAAACACAGAATAAGCGCAAAACACAAAAGATGCGTAAAACACAAAAGCAGGGCAATTGACAGAAGGAGTGCAAAACACAGAAGAAGCGCAAAACGTAGAAGAAGTGGAGAAACATAGAAGAAGCACAAAACATAGAAAAAGTGGAGAAACACAGAAGAAGTACAAAACACAGAAGATGCATAAAACACAGAAGAAGCGCAAAACACAAAAGAAGCGGAGAAACATAGAAGAAGTGGAGAAACACACAAGAAGCACAAAACACAGAAAAAGTAGAGAAACACAAAAGATGCACAGAACACAGAAGAAGCAGAAAATAGAGAAGAAGCACAAAACACAAAAGAAGTGCAAAACACAGAAGATATGTAGAAATACAGAAGAATCGCAAAACAAAGAAGAAGTGGAAAACACATAAAAAGCGCAAAGTACAAAAGAAGTGGAGAAACACAGAAGAAGCGTAAAACTCATAAGATGTGCAAAACACAGAAGGAGTGGAGAAACACAGAAGAAGCGAAAAATGCAGAAGAAGTGAAGAAACACAAAAGAAGTGGAAAACATAGAAAAAGTGGAAAACACAGAAGAAGCGAAAAACACAGAAGAAGCGCAAAGTACAAAAGAAGTGGAGAAACACAGAAGAAGCGCAAAACTCATTAAAAGCGCAAAACACAGAAGAAATGGAGAAACACAGAAGAAGCGTAAAATGCAGAAAACATGGAGAAACATAGAAGAAGCGCAAAATACAAAAGAAGCTCAAAACACAGAAGAAGCATAAAACACAGAAGAAGTGGAGAAACACAGAAGAAGCGCAAAACACAGAAGAAGTAAAAATGACAGAAGAAGCGGAAAACATAGAAGAAGTAGAAAACACAAAAGAAGTGGAAAATGCAGGCGAAGTGGAGAAACATGGAAGAGGCATAAAACATAGAAAAAAGGCCAAACACAGAAGAATTGCAAAACACAAACGAAGTGGAGAAACATAGAGGAAGTGGAGAAACACAGAAGAAGCGTAAAACACAGAAGAAATAGAGAAACACAGATGAAGCACAAAACACAAAAGAAGTGGAGAAACACAAAAGAAGTGGAAAACACAAAAGAAGTGGAAAACACAGAAGAAGTGAAGAAACACAAAAGAAGAGCAAAACACATAAGAAGCGCAAAACACAAAAGAACTGGAGAGACACAAAAGAAGCGCAAAACACAGAAGAACTGGAAAACAAGGGAGGAGTGCAAAACAAAGAAGAAGGGGAAAACACGAAAGAAGTGAAGATACATAGAAGAAGAGCAAAACACATAAGAAGCGCAAAACACATAAGAAGTAGAAAACAAAGAAGATGCGCAAAACACAAAAGAAGTGAGAGACACTGAAGTAGCGCAAAACACATAAGAAGTGGAAAACAAGGAAGAAGCGCAAAACACAGAAGAAGTAGAGAAAACACAGAAGATACGCAAAACACAAAAGAAGTGGAGAAACACAGAAGAAACGCAAAACACAAAAGAAGTGAAAAATAAAGAAGAAGCAAAAAAGGAAGTGGAGAAACACAGAAGAAGCGCAAAACACAAAAGATGCTGAGAAACACAGAAGAATCGCAAAATACAAAAGAGGCTCAAAACACAGAAGAAGCGCAAAACATAGAAAAAGTGGAAAACACAAAAAAAGCGAAAAACACAGAAGAAATGGAGAAACACATAATAAGTGCAAAACATAAAAGAAGTGCAAAACACAGAAGAAGTGGAGAAACAGAGAAAAGCCCAAAAACAAAAGAAGCCCAAAGTATAGAAGAAATGGAAAAACGTAGAAAAAGCGTAAAACACAAAAGAAGCGCAAAACACAGAAGAAGTGGAGAAACACAAGAGATTCGCAAAACACAGAATAAGCGCAAAGCACAGAAGAAATGAAGAAACACAAAAGAAGCACAAAACATAGAAGAGGCGCAAAACATAGGAGAAGTGGAAAGCACTAAAGAAGTGGAAAACACAGAAAAACGCAAAACACAGAAGAAGTGGACGAACACAGAAGAAGCGCAAAATGTAGAAGAAGCGCAAAACATAGAATAAGCGCAAAGCACTGAAGAAGCACAAAACATAGAAGAAGTGGAGAAGTACAGAAGAAGTGCAAAACACAAAGAAGCGGGAAAAACAGAAGAGGCACAAAGCCTAGAAGAAGTGGACAAACACAGAAGAAGCACAAAACATAGAAGAAGTCCAAAAAACAGAAGAAGCGCAAAAGACAGAAGAAGCGCAAAACACAGAACAAGCGCAAAACACACATGAAGTGGAGAAACACAGAAGAAGCATAAAACGTAGAAGAAGTGGGGAAAAACAGAAGAAGAGGGAAAACACAGAAGAAGCGAAAAACACAGCAGAAGCGAAAAACACAAAAGAAGCGAAAAATGCAGACGGAGTAGAGAAACACGGAAGAAGCGCAAAACACAAAAAACGTAGAAAACACACATAAAGTGGAAAACACCGAAGAAGCGCAAAACTTAGAAGACGTGGGGAAACATAGAAGAAGAGGAAAACACAGCAAAAGCGAAAAACACAGAAGAAGCAGAAAATGCAGACGGAGTCGAGAAATATAGACGAAGCAAAAAAACACAGAAAAGGCAAAAAATAGAAGAAGCGCAAAACACATACGAAGTGGAGAAAAACAGAAGAAGCACAAAACACAGAAGGAGCGTAGAAACACAGAAGAAGCGCAAAACATAGAAGAAGTGGAGAAACTTAGAAGAAGCTCCAAACACAAAAGAAGTGGAGAAAGACAGATGAAGCGCAAAACACAAAAGGATTGCCAAACACAGAAGAAGTGGAGAAACACAGAAGAAGTGCAAAACCCAAAAGAAGCGCAAAACACAGAAGGAGTGGAGAGACAAAGAAGAAGCGCAAAACACAAAACAAGTGGAAAGCACAGAAGAAGTGGAAAACACAGAAGAAGTGGAAAACGTAAAAGAAGTGGAAAAACAGAAAAAGCACAAAAAACAGAAGAAGTGACGAAACACAGAAGAATCTCAAAACTAATAAGAAGCGCAAAACACAAAAGATGCTCAAAACATAAAAGAAGTGTAGAAACACAGAAGATGCACAAAAAACAGAAGAAGTGAAAAATACAGTAAAAGTGGAAAACACAGAAGAAGTGAAAAAAACAGAAAAACGCAAAACACAGAAGAAGTGGAGAAACACAGAAGATGCACAAAAAATAGAAGAAGTGGAAAACACAGTAGAAGTGGAAAACACGGAAGAAGTGGAAAAAACAGAAAAGCGCAAAACGCAGAAGAAGTAGAGAAACACAGATGAAGCACAAAACACAGAACATATGCAGAAGCACAGAAGAAGTGGAAAATGAAGAAGAAGCATAAAACACAAGAAGTGGAGAAACACAAAAAAAGCACAAAACACAGAAGACGCTGAGAAACACAAAAGAAGCGCAAAACATAAAAGAAGTTGAAAACACAAAAAAGCTAAAAACACAGAAAAAGTAGAGAAACATAGAAGAAGTGCAAAACACAAAAGAAGTGGAGAAACACAAAAGAATCGCAAAGAACAAAAGAAGTGCAAAACACAAAAGAAGCGCAAAACACAAAAGAAGTGAAGAATCACAAAAGAAGTGCAGAACACAGAAGAAGTGGAGAAACACATAAGAAGCATAAAAAACAGAAGAAGCGCAAAATACAAAAGAAGCGCAAAAACACAGACGATGTGGAGAAACATAGAAGAAGCACAAAACACAGAAGAAGTGGAGAAACACAGAAGAATCACAATACACAGAAGAAGGGGAAAACACAGAAGAAGCGCAAAATACAGAAGAAGTGGTGAAACACAGAATAAGTGCA
>JANZLC010021510.1:0-10955 GCA_026413385.1 Erythroxylum gracilipes
AATGCAAATTCAGGCGAACCAAGCAATTTAGCAAGAAAAATATATATATAACCCAATAATTAATCCAAAAATTAAGGGAAAATGTCATTAATTCTAATGATAAAAATATATCCAACAAATACATCTCCTAAATTCTCCTTGAAAGATCTTTAGGACCTTCTATAATAACTATTAACAAGATTATGGCATTTTCGTGTCTTTTACTCTTTGCACATCAAGTACTTACTCCTTATGTTAGCTTGATTATGCTTATTATAATCGCACGAGCTATAAAATTTTCATATTTGATTTCTTAAAAATTCCTCTTTTTTGGAATCAAGCATTAACTTAAGCTACACAAGCTTCAAAATTGAAGGAGAGATAAAGAGGTTCTTGAATAGATTGTAAATAGTTCAAATTATGTGTAAAAATTTACTAAAGATCCATTGAAAAAATTTTATAGGACCATCAATAAAGAATGGAGAAAAGAAGGCCAAAGAAGTTCTTGATAACTTAATGATAGATCTTTACACAAAGGGTATATTTCGCTACTTTAAGAGATTGAATTCAAGCTCATAATATTGTTTCAATTAAAAGGAGAAAGCTATGAAAAAAAGAACATAACGTAACTAACATAGTGTCCTATTGGTATCTGGTGTTGTTCTTATACTAGCTTTGAAAAATTCAAGAATTAGGTAACACACCACTCACACAAAACTATGATGGAGCCATGTTTTAGAAGTTGGTACTTTGTTGGTCCCATATTGATTATGCTTATTTATAAAAAGAAGTTTTAGAAATAAGATTGGCATTGGACTCCTACTTATTAGGTGCCAATAATTTTTTTAAAGAAATCATGTCGACGTATAATCTAGTCCGGTATAATATAAAAGAAATCATGTCGACGTATAATCTATTTAGATAAGGATTGACCTTTCAAAGTTATTTAGTTATTTTAAAATTAGATTATGATAAGAATGTTATTTTCCCTAGGAAACTAGTTTTAAGGTGCTTTATGCCTACAAAATGATTCCTGTTGATGTAATTAAGGGATCATATTATTGATTAAAGAAAAACTCTTACAAACATTTTCTTCATTTTTAATTAGAAAAAGTCTTATTTTAGGTTCTCAAATAACTTATGATCTTCTCTAGCTTGGTAGTGGTGATCAACCTCAAAATCTTATCAATCCCATCTCATCTTTTTTTTATGAGTGCGATGATTTGTATCCATTTTTTACGTTTGGACTTTGCATTCTTAAATCAAAATTTTTTTAATAGAATGATCCTTTGTCTTTGTTCATATTGGTATTTAGTTTCAATAATATATCTGTGAGGCTCATATTAGAATTTGGTATCAGAGCCATCTTCTATATTAATGTTTTTTTAATTTCTTTTATTAATGTTTTCAATATACTTGGGTCTTACCATATATTTAACTTCCTTTGGTTTTTGTGAGTTTATTTTTATTTCTTGCCTCTTAATTTTACAAACTAAAACAGAGAAAAAATTTAGATTCACTTAGGAGAATCCTTAATTTAAAATTATATATTGGTTTGTCTAATTGTCATCTTAATCTAATTCTAATAAGTTTTTCATTACTACAATAAAAATAAGCTACATAAGCTTTCTAATTAAGGGATATATGAATATGGACTTGGAAAGATTGTTAATAATTCAAATTAAGAACCAAATTTGATGCAGATATATTGGAGAACACTAAAGGACCATTAATAAGAAGTAGAGCATAGAAGGCCAAAGAAGCTCTTAGTGACTTAATAGTGAATATTTATACAAAGAGTGAAGATTTGCTGAATCAATAAATTGAATTAAAGACCATAAGGTTGATTTAAATGAAGGATTATGCTATAGAAAGAGGAAACAAAATGTAACTAGTATTAGTTTCGTATTGGCATTTAGTATTAATCTTGTATTAGATTTGAAAATTTGAAGAATTATGCAACATGACACCTATAGAGGATCATGTTGGACCTATGCTTTAGAACATATCATTATATTGGTCCTATATTGATTGTGATTTTTAACAAAAAGATTTTCAAAAGGAAATTGGCACCGGATATTAATTGAGACTAGTGTGTGAACCTGTCCTTATACTATTAAAGTTTATGAAGATAATCATCACTATTATCGAAGCTGGTTTTGTGCCAGATGATAGGTATAAATTATTGTATTTTTTTAGGTGTTAAAGTGTGTTTTTGGTGTTTTATTAGACAATAATCATGTGTTTGGGAATTAGATTTATGTTTTTGTTAGTGTTTTTATGTATTTTGCTTGTTTAATTTTTGTTTTAGGCAAGAGTTTGATCTTAATTATAAATTTCAAGGATTGTGTTGATGTGTTTGGTGATGAGTTGAGATAGGAAAAAGAGAAGAAAATATGGAGAAAAATATGGAGAACTAAGTCTAGAACAATCATTCATGGCAACAAGGAACAGTAAGTTAGAAGCCTTTGGCACGATCGTGTAACCCTAGCATGATTATGCTAGACTGTTTAGGCAGTCACATGCACAATCATACAAGGTATTTTCCAATATGTTAGTTTTTGATACTTCTAGTGTGTTGAGTTATTTTTAGAAAATATACACATGGACAAACGCTAGAAAAAAAACCTTAGAATACTCAAGATTATATAAAGAAGCTTAAAACACCACTTGATGACTGCATAATCATAGTTAAAGAGGAGATCATAGAAAATTTATCAAGAATAATGTTGTAGAGGAAGAGAAGAGAAGAATTCTATATTTCATTCTATACTATTTTTATATTTCCTTATTATTGTTAGATGTTAATGATGATTAGATTTGAATATTTAGTTATATCTATGGATTACTAAATTCCTTTTTAGGAATTACTTTTTGAATTTAAATTCTTGATTTAATGAATATGCTTATGATGGTTATTGTTTTATAACCAATTTGAATTGAGAGATTGGAATGATTCAGTTTTCTTGTGTTGCACAATGAGAGTTGGTACCCCAGTAGGCTTATTAATATCAAATTAATACAAAATTAAAGAGATATCTTAATTGGTCACTATTTATCCATATGATTCCCTCAAATCCAAATTCATAGTTAGAAAGAGTTTTGAGAGATTGAGAGATCACAATTTAATTTCTATATATTTTAATTAGGATTATTTGATTAGATCTCGAGAGAGAGTAATAATAACTATAGGATGTCTAGGATCAAGTATGATTAAATCAAGAAGATAAGGTGAAAACAAATAAAGATAGAAGTAATGCCTAGTTTTTATCATTAATTAATCAATTTTATTGGTACCTAGTTCATAGTTTATTTATTGATTTTTTGTTTAATTCTTAATTAATCATATTAATGTTTATGTTAAACAAGGTTTAGAAGAATTGTTAGGTGTGGGAATGATATCTTTTATACTATAAGATACGATATGTATATTTGCAGTAAAGATGTTTTTCAATTAAAACCATCAAAAGTTTTGGCGCCATTGCTGGGGATTGTTATAACATCTACTACAATTTAGGTTACTTTGATTTAAGTACTTTAATACTTTTCTTATGTGATTGCAAGTGCAAGAACACAAAATCCACAAGGAGTTTGAGCAAAGTAAAGGATAAACAAGTTTTTTACATCACCAAGCAAATGAGAGAGATTTAAAAAACTAGATGGCAAGAAGTAATAGAAAGAAAAATTGCAGATGAAAAAAATCAAGGAGAAAAACAAAGAAGCCTCATGGACTTTGTGAGGATAGGGTTCATTAAAAATCAACAAGGGATAATGAGAACATTAGTATAGATCAATACGTTCAAAATCAAACCAGCACTGTTGAATATGTTGTAAACCAATGTCTGATTTCATAGACTTGACAATGAGGATCTTAATGCTCATTTGGCCAATTTTCTAAAGATTTGTGACATGTTTAGATACAATTGGTTGTTGGAATATGCAGCCAAGAAGAGGTTTTTTCCTTTTGCACCTAAAGATCGAGTCAAGGCATCATTGATCTCTCTCAACCTTGAGAATGTCACAGTATAAGAGCAATTGGTGTAAGCCTTTTTAGCTTAATACTTCCCCTTAATGAAGACTACTAGAATCATAAAGGAAATTATAGATTTCTAGCAAAGCAAAGGGAAGCCTTTATATGAAGCATAGGAGTAATTTAAAGAGTTGTAAAGGAGCTGCCCACATTATAACTTACTAAAGCAATTCCTTTTGTAAATATTATACATGCGAGGCACCATAGATGCAATAGATAACGGTTCTTTAATGAGTAAAAAGATTGAAGCAATATATGATTTTTAAGAAGCAATGACAAATAATAGTTATCTATAGGCATTGGAAAGAAATAAACCGCAATCAACCTTTAGAGATTAAAAAGAAGTGCCTGTTATGGATTCAGTGACAATATTATAGGTTAAAGTATTGAACCTAGCCATACAATTGAATTGCTTATGAGCCATATCTTTAAGCTAGCTTAAGACAATTCTCCTATATACAAACTGTGTGGATAAGGAAGTCATGTCTTAGTCGATTGTTTCTTATTGGAAAACAATAATATGGAGCAGCTCAACTTTATGGGAGCACAGTATAGTCAGGGAGGTAATAATCCCTACTCTAATACTTACAATCTTGGGTGGAAACCGCCTGAATTTTTATCAATCTAATGATTAAGGAAGCCCAATGGAAGCTCAAAGCCCACCAGGATTTTAGTAAGATGGACTCAATTCTTTACAATTTAATATGGATAAATTGATGGATATTTGAATTCCAAATTTGCAAGCCAATATGAGAACTAAAAGAGGATGGAAGCTAAATTTGACCAAATTGTGAAGAACCATGTTTGTTTTATCTATAATTTAGAGTTTCAAGTGGCTAATTAGCAAATACATTATCCACACAAAGTGTGGGGAGTCTCCTGAGCAATATGGAGTTTAATCTAAGGAAGAAATTGAAGGCCATCATAGTTATAAGTGAAAGAGAGTTAGAAGAATCCCATAAAGTATAAGATAAAGAGAAAAAAAGACAAGGAAGAAGAGGAGAAAGTGGAAACTCCTTATGTTCCTCCTGTCCATATGAACCAAAGATTTCATGTCCAAGGAGACTGTAAAACTTTGAACTTTCCCTTCTATCGGTTTATATATTTTATTCTGGGGTGAATAATATTTCCAAATGAATTGTGAACCCAGGTAAACAGTATCTCCACTTGAATAGGGATTTTGAGGACCTAACCCCCCAAAAAAATGTGGAAATACCCAAAATAGATATTAGAGTCAAATGACATTGAAATGAATCGAAAACAAGTTCAATGAGATGAATTTCGGGAATTTTATAAGTTTAAGAAAAAAAGCCCTTTTTGGAAAATAATGGGTACTAATGATTCTAAACCCATTCAAAATTTTTGAGGCATCTAGTTTCTAAGTATTTATCCTAATTAAAGTATCTCATGGTTAATTTGATGGTGAGACAGATGTGGAATTTTTTTGGGATATAGTCCGATTTATAAGTGTAGTAATCCATGAAAGGGCAAATTGGTCTTTTTACATAAATAAAGTTAATTAATAAATTCTAAATGACTCACATTTATTGTCCAATTACAAGACTCCATATGGTTTAAGAAACATTAAATTAGATGATGATGAGTCATTTAAGATGTTTAATAAGAAAATGATGTGTAAAGTATTAAAGAAGTATAAACAGGCAAAAGAAAACAAAATTTGGTTCATTTGAAAGGAGGATTCGTGAGAACCAAAAAGAAAGGAAGAAAAGAAGAGTGAAAGAGGGGGAATTTGTCCAAGGAGAAGAGGAAGAGGAGAGGTGCCATTTTTGGTGGAATTGGAGTATAAATTGAAGAAATCTTGACCTAGGATTGCTGTTCACCAATTTCCTAAGAGATTGGGAGAAAAAGTTGTAAGTTTTTCTTAGTTTAAGTTGTTTATTTTGTGGATTTCATATGGAATGGAGTTATTTAAGATCAAAAGTTGTTTTTGACTTATTATGGAGTAAATAATAAACTTAAAAGCATATAAAGGTTGAAAACAACAAAAGTGAATTAAGAAACCAAGGTTAGGGTTATGATGCTCATCATATGGATTTGATGTCAACGAAGTAAATAAGTGAAAAAGGATTGAATTAGAATTGGTTTGAGTTCATTTATATGTAATGATGAGAAGATGTGTTAAGAAAAATGGAAGGATGGTGAAAGAGTGGTGTATTCGGCCAAGCTAGGAAATATTGGAGAAAAATTGTAACTTTTGGTATGATGGGTTTAAATGATGTTTGGTATGGACCTTAGGTGAAATATGTTGAAAATTTTGAAAGAAAGTGGAATAGTATATATATATGGGTAGTGAGGACAATTCAACCCTAAAGAGGACAGTAATTGACGGTGTGATTCTTTGAAGTTCAATTACGATTAAGGTATAAATAACCTGAAATCTTAAGGTTGTTTTCATAAAAATCAAATAGAAAATTTTAGCGTGAACTGTTCGGCCATATAATGATTTAAGCAGATGGGATGATGTTTTAAAAAAAGTTTTGACTAAATTTTGGAGTTAGATTCTGAAATGGAAACCAATGGAATAACTTATGGTAGTTAAAACAGAATTGATAGTAATAATGCTTTATTTCCTATAGTGGAAATAAATGATTAAACGACTTGTAAATTGTGTAGGTCAAGAAGAGACACTTAACACGTGAGAGTAATTAACGATAAACAACAAAATTGTGAGTGTATCTTTAAATTGATTTTAAGAAAGAAAAATGGTTTTTATTTTATCATGAAAAGTATGTTTGTGAATAAGTTCATTAGTGTTGATACTTGAATTTTAAATCAAATTTTATGAGATTTATATATATGCTTTGACATGGCATCGAATTGAAATTGCATATGCACCGAATTGGCACAATAATGGAATTTAAACATGAATTGAACTAGTATAAAAATGTGGTGCACCTGTGTATTAATTGTTATTTAGCTTGTGGTATGCCGTTAGTTCTCCTTATACATATGATTATACCGATCAGAGTCCTAACGTGCATGGCAGGGTCTAGGGGGCATCTGTCACTAACGGCGAGTGGTGTCATGTTTGTCATTATGTCTTGTGAGTCACCCTTTTCACGTATGGAGTATATATTATGCTAGCACTATTATGGGTAAGTGAACCAAAACCAGCTCCGTAACCACTTATTTATATGTAGTGTCAGCACTGTTATGGGTAAGTGATGCTGAACCAGCTCCAGAATAATTGGTATATAGTGGTTAACCTACTACAGGTAAGCGATGCAGAAATAACTCCGTTACTGGAGGCTAGCCAGGTATAGGTAAGCGGTGCAGAACCAGCCCCGCAGCCTTACACCTAACGGTACCAAATGGCAAAGAAAATTTTAAAAGAGAAAGTTGATGAAACTATTAATTGCCCTCTCTGTTTACCTTACAAGAAAAGAGGAACTTGATTATGTTTTCCATGTGCATTGATTATATGAATTTGTTATACCTAAACATTACTTATTGCTTGAAAAGAAAAGGAAATTATCTTTGTTCTTTATGGAGGTTAATGTTTGTGTAAACGTTTTGAATGGAAACCATAACACTCACTGAGCTCATTTAGCTCACCATTTATTTTTTGTACTTTTTAAAAAAAAATTAACCTCCTAGGTGCACACTCAGGGATTTCAGTAGCCTGGACAAGACCATTTGAGTAGCTACCTTCATCACGTGCAACTGTATAGGTAGTTTTGCTTGTGCATTTGTTTTACATGTATTACATAGTTATGAACATGTTTTGAACATCTTTTTTGTAAAGATAGATTGTAAATGTTTTACTACGTATAGCTCATCATCTTTGTAAATATGTCTTGATCTTGGTTTTGTGTAAATATGGTTATTTATAAATGTTCTTTCCTTTAACTAAATGCATGAATGTGTTTGAACCTTTGTGATTGTTTTTGAATGGACTTGAAGCCCAGAAGTAGCAATGGTGCTTTGGTTAAGTGGATAGAAGTGTTTTGAATTGCTTTTTAGGAACCTAAAATTTTTTCTTTTATTAAATAACAGTTGTTATGCTTTCGAAATTTTTAATGAAGGTTACTTTTAAAAACTTCCACTACTAGCTATATTTAATATTGACTTAAAATATTTTGAAGAAAAGGGAAAATCTTAGTTCTAGGGGAACTTTCCTATTAGATTGGATATCGACTGGAGGGCTTTCGTGGGGTGTCAGGCAGGTCGCCTAGTCATTAGGAAAGGGTCTTATCAGAGCCAAGTTACCCCTTTTTTTTAATACATTTGTAGAATGTTTTTGAAGTTGTTTTCAAAGTGAGGTAACCTATAAAATGTTGTGATTTACTTGCATATAGTGCAGGACATGAAAGTCTTATACACTTGTAGTTTGTCAAATGCACAGCACGATCAATAGATGAGGCCGTGGACTTCCCCACAGGGCCACACCAATGGCTCTTACACCTGAGACACCACCAGGAAGGGAAGAGGATCACTTGCCAGATTCAGTGAGTGCTTCCATGAATCAACCCCATTCTCAACCACCAAGGATAGAAGAACCAACTGGGAGAAATTTTACTGTAGAGCAGATGGCTCAGATACTCACCCCAGTGATGCGATAGTCACACGAAAGTGGAAAAACTTCTAGATTTTCCATCGAACGGGTGTGTAAACTGGGCCTAAAGCCTTTCAATGGGAGTGGAGATCCAGAGAGTGCACTCGCATGGTTAGATCAGATTACGAAGATATACCGAGTTGCGGGATGTACAAATGAGCATAGAGTGGTATTTTCCACCTTCCTCCTCAAGGGCAAGGCAAAGGATTGGTGGGAAGCTATTGAGAGACGTCATCCAGATGGGGTGTCTTGGTCTGATTTTCAGAGAGACTTTACTGATAAGTTCTACTCCTAGAGTTATAAGGATGCCCGAGTAGAGGAATTTTTCCATCTAGAGTAGGGTTCGATGTTAGTGATAGAATATGAGAAGAAATTTTCAGAGCTTATCAGACATTTTTAGTTTGTTGCTAACAATGAAAAGTAGAAGTGTAAGAGGTTTGTTATAGATTTGAACCCCAAGTTGAGGATCCATTTATCTCTAGCCTTATAGACACACTATAGGGAGTTAATGGAAGCTACAATGAATGTGGAAAGATATATAACAATGATTATACCTAGACTGTGAGATCAGAACATAAACACAGTGCACTAACTAGCTCATCTCAGGGTTCAGTAAGAAAAAGCAAGTCAAGATGGACTGGTGGCCGGAGGTTCAGTAGAGGCGAATCAATTAATTAAGGAGCCTTTGGGTCACCTCATAAACCCAGGGATTTTTGTGACACTAGAACACCAATGCCAGAGTGTAGTACTTATGGAAAGAGACATTTGGGCAAGTGTTAAATGAATATAACATGTTATTTCCACTATTGACAAGAGGGCCACTTTGGGAGAGATTGTCCCCAGTTGATTATTGCAGAGAGGTCAGTGGTGAGATCTTCAACACCTCTGTAAGTTAGAGGGGGTTTTAGACAGGGCTGTTGAGGTTCTCAAGCCAGAGGGTCGAGTTTTCCTACATCCAGCAGAGGTTCAGGAGGAAGGGGAGCAGCCCCCATAGGGTAGGCAAGTAAACCCCACTTGCAAGCTCAAATCTTTACAGTTACTCAATAAGATGTAGACGCCACACCAGATGTAGTCACTCATATGATTTCTATTTTTGAGCATAATCCATATGCTTTAATAGATCCCCGTGCTATACACTCTTTTATGTCATTGAAATTTTATGCAAAATTGGATATGGAACCTCAATGGTTAGACAGTGGGATAATAGTTTCCGTTCCAACTAGAAACTCACTTTTTGTTGAAAAAGTGTTTCGTGGCAGTAATATAATGATTGATAGTCAGCAGTTTTTGAAAGATTTTTTTATATTAGACATCTAGGATTTTGATACTATTCTCAGAATAGGTTGGTTGTTGACACATCATGTAGTAATGGATTATTCTAAAAAGGAGGTTAGATTAAGTCAGTTGGGGAATCCAAAGGTAACATTTGTGGAATATGAAAATTTCTCCCCATAAGTATAGTTACACTATGGTGGCTAAGAAAGTGCTCAGTAAAGGATATGATTGAACAAGGCAAAGATGTGGTGAAATTAGAAGATATTCTGGTCATTAGAGAGTTCCCCGATGTATTTCTAGAGGATCTTCTAAGATTAGCTCCGGATAGGATGATCGAGTTTGGGATAGAGTTAACTCCAAGAACCTAACCAATCTCAATGACTCCGTACAGAATGACTCTAGCAGAGTTAAAGGAATTGAAAGTACAGATGGGGGAGTTGTTAAATAAGGGTTTTGTGAGACACAGTGCTTCCCCTTAGGGAGCTCTAGTCCTCTTTGTTAAAAAGAAAGATGAGAGTTTAAGGTTATGTATCGATTACAAATAGCTAAATAAGGTGATAGTCCACAACCAATATCCCCTCTTGAGGATTGACAATTTATTTGATCAATTGCAAAGATACAGGGTGTATTCAAAGATTGACCTGAGATTAGGCTATCACCGGTTGAAAATCTGCAATGAAGATGTCTCGAAGATTGCCTTTCAGATTAGGTACGAGCCTTATGAATTTTTGGTTATGCCTTTCGGATTAACAAATGCTCCAACTGCTTTTATGGATTTGATGAATAGGGTGTTTTAAGAGTACCTAGATAAGTTCGTGATTGTTTTTATTGATGACATATTAGGGTACTCTAGCATTTGGGAGGAAGATGCAGAACATCTCTGAATAGTTTTATTGTTGGCCCCTGAAATTTTTCTTGTTGAATTAAGCATGATTTAAATGAATTATGTGGTTTGATGGATAAATTTTTGGAGCTAATTATTATGTAAAGGTTATTATAATTTTATTATATGATTTGGTTGTGTTAAAAGTGGTAAGAATGTATTAAGGGCATTTTAGGCAAGTCACTTAAGATTTATAAGACATAAGGCATTAG
>JANZLC010021541.1:0-10953 GCA_026413385.1 Erythroxylum gracilipes
AGGATAGTGAGATTAGAATGGTTGAATTTCCAAATGGGAAATTAAATTGTTTTGATTTGAATAAGATTGAATAAAGATGGAAGGAATGATAAGGAAGAAAAAAAAATTACATCGATTCGGATAGGTTTAGTCTAAGGTTTCCAACGCGATACTTTTCTAAGATTTTCACTTTCAGATGTCGGAATTTGTTTCCGTTCATTTCGAAACGTTTGTTTCGATTTTCTTCCGTTTCGTTTCGCTTCGAAATCCATTCCTTCGATTTCCGCTTTTGTTTTTGCTTCCACTTTATGACTTCCGTTTCGATTTGTATTTCGCTTTTGTTTCCATTTTCCTTTTGTTTTGTAAATCCGATTCTTCGTTTCGTTTATGATCTTGCTTCCGCTTTAAGATTTCTGATCCGTTCATTTGTTTCGCTTTCTTTTTGTTTACGTTTTTCCGATTGGGGTCCGGTCCTGAGATCGGGTCCCAACAATGAACATCATACAACATCAAAATAAAATTTTGGATCATAACATATTAAAAACCTTAGCCATCGCCGAAATTTCCTCTAGTCATTTCCATGATTTTTCTTCCATTCTTTCATCATTCAACTAACTTCCTAATGCCATTCATTAATCTTAAATTACCAAATGGAAAAATAAGACACTTTAGGAAATGGATCTTACCTTTGACCAGGATTCCACACACTACGTTTAGTGATTTTATTCTCCAAGTCACTTCCAATGCAATAAACCTTCATATCACATCAAAAGGGTGTAATTCACAACATCAAAACCAAATCTTAACTATAACATAACAACTCCAATTTTTCAACAAAACTAGTAAGCTTACCAACCCATTTTCTTCTTCCTCTTCACTTGGATGGCTATAGGATCATGTTGGATGTTCGGTTGGAGGTAGAAGAGCATGAAAAATTCTTTAGATCACTTCTCCATTTCATAGCCGAACCTCCCTCGTCTTCTTTTTCTTTTCTATTTTCTCTCTCTTCCCTCCTTTCTCCAACAATGGCCTTCCACACCTGCTTTAAAGAGAAGAAATTTATGCTTATTTTCACTTTTGCCCATCATTTTCATTAATAACTTATTATAATTAGACCTTTAACCAAAACTTTTCATATTTACACTTTTATCCATGTCACTTGTCACCTTTTGATTGGTTACTTTCCAATCCCATTATGCACGCTTATCTCATGGGAATATTGCCATGTAATGCTCATATGGATTTTGGATGCATTTGATTTGACAAAAAGACCACTTTGCCCCTTTTGAGTTTTATTCACCAACTAACCGAATTATATTCCGAAAATATTCTATAACCATATTATTATCAAATTGACCATGAAATACTCTAATTAGGGTCAATACTTATTGATTGGGTGCTTTTTAAAAAATTAGAATGGGTTTAAAATCATCAATACCCATTATTTTCCCAAAAGGGCAATTTAGTCCTAAACTTTTAAAACTCCCGAAATCCTTCCAATCGGACTTACTTTCGATTCATTTTAGTATCATTAAACTCTAATACTTATTTCAGATATTTTTCAACATTTTGAGGTTGGGTCCCCAAAATTACTATTCACCCAGATTCATTATTCACCAGAAAATACTATTTATCGAAAATAAAAGTTTATATTCATGAAAGGAAAGGTTCATGGTTTTACAATACATTACTCCCTATATATAAGGAATCAAAATCTATCTCATTCTTAACCTTTCTCGTTATTATTTTCTCTTATTGCTTGAAAATTGTCTCAATATGTTGTGGGTGTGAAAATAGCCTTTAAAGTAAGCACTTGTACCCTAACTTATTTGTTTCATTGACTTTCTTACCCAGAAATGTTCCCTAACATATATTGAAGCCCATCTCATACAGTTAGCAAATTAAGACTTAAATTATAAACTATTTTTTAGGTCAACTTCCATAACTATTTTATTATATGTTATCACTAATTCTTTAGTGTTGGTGGCATCATACACAACATTTATAAAATTATCTTTTAAATTTCTTAAGTACTTGCCACAAACATAGTATATGCCTTATAATATGGAATATAATCTCAAAGAAAATTTCCATGCTCTTGCACTTATATGTAACTATAACTAAGAAGGCTTGCCATTCATACACCTTAACCATGTAAGAAAAAGACAAAAAAAAAGCTATCACTTGTTTCATTGTCTAATAGTGCACAACTAAATAATATAAATTACCCATGATGGTTTACATTAACAAATGGACCAAATGACATTTGATATTTGTTCACAAAATAAGTGATATCAAATGTGACCATATCACCAAATTCAGCATATGGTGCCTAACTCCTCACATTTGCCTAGAAAATATTCCTTATCCTTCCTTCCTCATCATAGTCAAATCTATTAAAAACTCTACTAGCATTTTCTTTCTTTCTAATGAACATCTTATACATCACTTCTATTTCACCTTTTTCTTACCTCACTCATCTTAACATGTCTATATGATTAAGAAAATTCTTTCATAAATATACCATTTTTCGATACCCACTACAATTACAACAATAGACCGTATATATTTGCACAACATAATTTTATAACTGGCATTTATTTCTAATATTACATGGCTATCTACAATCTAATATTTCCTTATAAGTCCTACATTACTTGGAATCAAATCATTGTAGGGCACACCTCTAAACTTGATCTAAATACTTTTATCCAACTGATAACTATAACATTCAAATCACCTACCTGATCAGAGTTTTAAAGTTTTGAGTGCATTTTTTACTAATTTAAGCTTAGAGACCACTCAAAACATTGAGGTTCCCTAGATCTGAGATGGCCAAGCCTTCTCAACAATCTAAAAGAAATTAGGTTGAGAAACTAAGAAATTGGAAAACCTAAACAAAGAAATCTTTTCGGCTGACTAGCTAACACTTTAATCACCACAGGGGAATGTTCAGAGATATTGGGATTTTCAATCACTCCATAGGATCTAGGAAAACAATAACTCCAAGCAGAGTTGCAAGAGCTCTATCTAACTTCCAGGCTACAAAAAGGTTGCCTGATTGTTTATTAGACCAAGTGAAACTAGGACCACTAGAGTTTAAATCAAACAAAACATAGTCCTCAACACACCTTCTAAAGTCCTTCATACCAGTAAGAGCAACAGAATTAATAAGATTAGCATCGTAAGAATACAAAATAGCATTAAAATCCCTAGCAATAACTCACGGATGACTACCAACATTCAACTTGATATTGGACAGAGTAGACCAGAGGAACTTCCTGTGATTATAATTATTAGAACCATATATGTAGGTAACAAAAAAAGAAGAAGCACGGTTAAGAGGAGTCACCTCCAAAATGGTGGCTTTTAATACGAAGGTAAAGATTGATTAAAAAATTATACTACAAAAAGAATATTTAAAGTATCTAGGATTTATCATCCAAAGTAATGGAAAGATCGCTAAAAATATAGTTCAATGTATCATATCAAGATGACTTAAATGAAAAAGAGCGTAAGAAAATTAAGAAGATATCACTCAAACTTAAAGGTAAATTTTATCGTTTAACGATTAAACCAGTCATGCTTTATAGGGTGGAATGTTGACCCATTAAACATATGTATAGTCATTAGCTAATGGTGGAGGAGATGAGAATGCTTCGTTAGATATACAACTTTATTAAAAGAGATAAAGTCAAGAATGTGTGGTAAGAAAAAAATTAAATGTGGCTAATATTAATAGAAATTAAGAGAGACAAGACTTAGGTGGTTTGAACGTGTTAAAAGGAGATATCCTGACGCTGCAGTGAGAAAATATGATAAATCGTACTTAAAGACTGTAAGACCAAAAAAGGAAGGCTTAAAAAGAATTGGAGATACCACATTGATTTTGGTCATTACTAGGTTTTATATAAACTTTTACCTAGAATTCATTTGCAATTCAAAGAAACAAATCTACAACTTGAGCTAAAGTTCAATGATACATTAGTTGTAATTCATATTGCATTGTAATGATAGTGACTTAGGTATAGGTTTAACATTGGATCAAGTTGAGTTTAGGTTCCCTTTGACTAGAGTATGACCCAAAATGTGAGAGTATTGACTCAAAATTTTTAGCCCAAACTCAAGCTCGAATGGGCTCAGGTCAAGCCTAATTATTTTCTTTATTATTTTTTGTTTTTTGGTAAATCAGAAAGTTTATAAATAAATAGAAATTATGTACATCCAAAGATTGTCCAAGCTGCAATCTCTTATCCAAACCAGAAGCCTAACTTATAAGAAAGCAAAAGGATCCCTACAAATGTTTTCCTTAATCAAGCAAACCACAATAACAAGCCAAAGCCATAACTCCATTCTCAATGGTCGAATCAGGACCATCTTTCTAGTAACATAAATACATGCATCAACCTCATTTATCATATACACCAATCCAGCGTCCCTACTAATCCCTAACTTAATGTAGGATTCCGAAGTGATGAAATATATGAGATAGTTCATCTAACCCACCTTTCAATGGATCTGGACTTCCATCTTTTCCAAGTATCAATCTTATCCGAAGGAGGTCCCTTTATAGCTTTTGTCACCATGCTTCTATAACTCATTCTTCAAAGCTTAGTAGAGATTAAGGCTATCCCTTCATCTTATGTTTCTCCTTTTATAGTTGTCAAGGAAGGATTTGACTGCCCTCTCTTTACCTGAACCTAGACCTTGAGTCAAACCTGCAGACAATTCATTAAAATAAAAACATACACACACATTTTACCTTCTCTTAGTGTTTGAGATGGGGTGTTCCATAACTTGAAAGATCACTCTTGTGTTAAGGCTCCCTATGATATGTGCTTAATTATTAATATTTTTAATTATTTTCACTTAGCAATTATTGATACAAAAATGATTAAAATATTTACTTTAATTCATATTTGTTTTTAAGTACAATTTGATAACGAAAAAATTAAAGTGAGTTAAAAGCAATAAAATTGGATCATTTTTCGAAGATTTATTGTATACTTGCTTTCATGGGAGAAGAAGAAAAATTAAAAGACAAGAAAAATAGAGCAAGCAAATAGGATTTTATAAGACATGGGAGGCAGCTCATTAATTTGTCTCATGGCTGCACAAAGGAATTAAGGGTGGGACATTTTAATTGTCCAAGTGAATCAGCATGAAATTAAATAGTGATGAGGCAAAATAGAATCAAGTCACGCAGCATGAGGACAGGCACAATGCATGAGGGTCGGCCCAAGCAAAACAAGGAGAGTCCCATGACTTAGCTACCGGAGGATTAAATCAAGACACAAGCGGCAGGTTTTGAGTAATTGTGAAATAAAGCAACAGCTGGCCACAGTGTAGACGCACAGGGGGAGCACGCAAAGGAAAATAAAATGAGCAGCTCACGTGATTGACGAGACATTTTAATTAGGGAATCAAATTAGCATTGGAAGCAGCTGGAGTTCCTAAACGCAGACGTGTTTTATTAATTAACTACAGAACATCACCCATAGGGGAGGTGACGCACAATAGAGGCAACAATTAGCGGCACACTAGGGCTGGGAGGCGCACAACAAATACGAAAATCAGCGCAACAGCCAAGGAGGGTCGGCACTGGGAAGGGACATTCATGAAATACACAAATAGAGAGGGTCGGAGTAGCTACTAGAGAGGATTTAATTGCTGATTATTTTATTTGTTTTGTCAAAAGATAGGAACAGTGCGGCGAGGATATAGAGCAAGACAAAAAGCTACACGCACAGGAGCCGAGGACAACTAGAGAGGAGTGTGCCGACGCAGTCATGGGGAGAATTTGAAGGAGGCTTTAAATTGTCGTGTCATCGCATAGGAAAAAGTGCTAGCAGAGGAAACTTTTGAGAACACTCATAAACTATTTGTCTTGTGATTTTGTTGCTACAGGATTGGCAAAAGAAACAAGCGCAGTGAATCAAACAGTGGACGGCGCAGGAGGGTTTGAGCTTTGCAAAGTTTATTTGTCTTATCGGCTACATGGTTGGCGCTGAGAAAGAGACGAAGAGCAAGAACCACGTTGGCGCTGGAGGATTTTAATCTTATTTTGTCTTTGTAATGAACAGGCCGGCGCAGTCATGGAGAGGGGCATGAAAGCAGAGAACAAACGCTAAACAGTGGACGGCGCAGACAACTTGGAGGTAAGCTTTACTTGCATTTCAATCGCTCCACCACCTTAGCATTAAGAGGAAAATAGGGTAACATTAGACTGTCATTTTACATGACATCTATGACATATTTTTAGAGCATAAAAATGCAGATGATAGGCTAATTTTTTGATACCAGTTCAACGGGGATATCGACGCTAAGTTACGGTTAAGTTATTTTTGACATTTTAGAGTTGTGATTTATTTTCGGATTGCTGTGTTGTTGATATTAATTTTGATGGTTTTGAAACTAATGATCTTGATATATTATTATGGTCATTTTATTTCAAACCTATGGCTAAAATATTGATTGTAATCCGTAATCGTTACTTTTAATATTTGAGGATAGCATCTGACGATCGTTTATCGTTACGAATAACATAACTTAGGTTAGATAATTCGAACGTGTGAGGTTATTGCCTATATTGATCGTTTTCTTATTCCTAATGCGACTGTCAAATTGAATCTAGAGATTGTATCCTAGGTTATTCGGTAGTTAGATTTAATCATTGATCGTATCTTGGTTAAATATAACCTAAGGGAAAATCAAGATTTTTAGAGTGTTCTATTAGTCTCAGATCAATAGTCCGAAAAGAATCGTAAAGACTTTAACATTACGAAATATGCTTGATTATGCTTAGGCCGATATTGACCCTAGAATCGGACCTCACTCATACTCGACACTTTTCTCATTTTTGATTATTTGTTTTAATCTGTTTTCAATAGTTTAATCTTACTTTAATTTTCTAAATTGTTTTAAAACCAAAAACCCCCCTTTATTTTCCTTGCATCAATTAATTTCATTCCGAAAATTAACCGAACATTCCCTGTGGATTCGATCCCGACTTACCACAACTACAAGTTTTAGTATGCAGAGTCAGGTAAATTTTGCAGTGCACTCGACACGCGCTGTCACAAGTTAGGAGAGGATAGATCTTGAGGGTTATATATGGAAGAATGTCTCTCAACCAACAAAGAATTTTTATTATCAGAAGTTTGAGGTACACAAAATATATTATTTAATCTTTTTTATTTTTTAATTTTATACTTTAATTAGGTAAATATTATCGTTTATAAGTACTTATTGTATGTTTTTCTTTTTCTTCAAAAATAATTTTTTTGGGATCCAATATTTGATGTAGTAATTTATAATGTATGGGAGAGGTGAACTCGTACACATTATAGAGTCTTTCTTGCTTCGATATACTACCACCATATATATCTAAAGAAATATGGAGTCATTGGCAGCAGTATTGGGCATCACCTGAGGCAATATCCATTTCAGAGTGCAATTATGCCAACAGACGTGGAGGACTAGACGAAGAAGCCTCCCTGTACACACTGGAGGATCTTTGAGCCACCAAGAGCATGCACTTCAACTTGTAAGTATCATAACTTTACACTTATATTCTGATTTTTGTACTTTGATGTACAAAATTTGATTTCAATGTAATTTGATTTATGAAATTTAAAATGAAAATATATATGCATTATGGAGAATAATAATGTTATAAATGTCTGGTGCTATTAATAGTTGTGCTGTTGAGTTAAAGTTTTTTTTTATCTAACAGGAGGTATATATAATAAAAATAGAGGAAATTTTGGTGAAATTTTTGTAAATTGTAGTTCACTTATAACAATTTATTCTGATGCAGGAAAAGTCTATGGGCAAGAAACCTACACCTCGCTAGCTCTTTTTGCACACTCATACCAAGAAGATGATGGTGTGACCTTCTTTAACACCTAATGCAGGCAAGTTCATTTGTGTAAAATCTATACTTTAATATTAATTCTTAAACAGTATCACTTATTAACATAAACAATTATAATGATAGGACCAAATACAAGAAAGCATTGAATGACAGTCTAAGAACTCTGAAATTGTTGATGAGAGTCATATGTCTCTTGAGGTAGTGGGTGGTAGGGATCACCGTGGAAGGATTTTTGGCTTAGCTTCATTTGCGAACACAAGTTATTCGCAATCCTCTACATCCACTAGAGCTGGATCTAGCAGGCGATCCACATCAAATGAGAGAGTCCTTCAGCTTGAGAGCACAGTAGAGAGGCTGACAACTCAGTTACAACAGTCAATGGAGCACATAGCCCAACTCTGTAATAAGATGGATCAATTGAAGGGGAGGGACAATACCTCATCACAGCAGTCAGAGCATCCACCTTCACCACCTATATAAGTGAATGTATTTGATGTTTTGCTACACTTAAGTTTTTGTACAAATTCTTAATTTACGGTTAATTACAATGATTACTTATTCATGCACATTTTAATTTTTTATTATATTAATAATCAAGATAATGTTTACTTTATATCTATCAATCAATGTTATATTATTTACAAAAATTAAATATACAAAATTCATAAGATTATGAACATAAAACACGGGTCGGAAGTGAGAAATGCAAACAAAAATTTATCAAAGTTAAATTTTTCAACAGAATTACAATATTCCTTTGCTAATAAAACTTCCGTTGGTACATTACCGATGGAAAATAACATTCCATTGCTAATTAGCGACGGAATAAATAAATCCATCTGTAAGTTACTGACGGAATATATCACTATGTTGGTAAAAATTTAGCAACAGTTAATGTTTCCATTGGTAAATTTAGCAATGGAAACATATATATCTGTTGGTAACTTTAGTGACAAACATATGATTTACCATCAAAAAATTCACCGACATAATATTAGGATGTTGTCCTCAAAGTAGTGACAGAATTTTATAAATTCATCAGTAAATTTTCCTTAACTTACCGACAGAAATCCAAAATTTAGTCGCTAATGTTACCGATGGATACACAAGTTTCCGTCGCTAAATTTAGAAACGACCATTTCTTTAATGTTTCCTTCAGTAGGTAATTTCCGTCGCCAAATTTGTTTATCGATGGAAAAGCTTTATTTTTCGTCAGTAATTTCTGGCGCAAAAACCTTTTCTTTTCTTATAATAAAAGTTGGGGTGATTCTAGACTCTCCAAAATCTTTATACTACACAAAGCTACCTAGTAAGGTTGTGCACAAGTTATAAAGGCTAAATAATTATTGTCTTTATTAAACTATCAAGTTCCTTACTAGAGCATATCACCATTATGCCTTAGTTTTGTTGGTCAATAAGTAGCAAGGATTCATCTTGTTACCAAGTTCATCTAAATGAACAAGTTTTAGTATTGTATTTTTTATGAACTATTATAAATTAGTTTTTATCTTTTTCATTACTCTATTATTAATTTGTTTCCATTCAAAGAAAGTTTGTTCTTTTACCCTTGATGTTCCTATTATTTTAATATCAAAATAATGTCATCTTTCTTAGCTTATTTTAGTTTGTCATATGTTTTAATCCGTAGTTTAGATCACCAAAGTGTTGGTCTCTAATGGGATTTAATAAGGACGAATTGGTTGTTAGTAAATTTAAATTTTTTTTCCTAATAATATGGAATGACAATGTAGTTAAGTGCAATCTCATAAGTGTAAATAATGCAAAAAGATTAGGAATGAGAGGTTGCAAACCAACATCGTAGTGGTTGGGCAAATAAACCTTGCCTATATCCACTTTTCACGACTTACTATGACATGATTTTACATTAAAGACTAAGAATATGGCACCAATATGGTACCACATTCAAATTCATGTTCTAACTTGGCACATTTATTATTTAGGAGAGTTTGCTACATAACCAAACATGATATGAATAGGGATCCGTGTTTCTATCTTGTTTCCCTTGATCATTTACTAATATTATACATGCTCTGCCTATGTTCTATAATATGAAATCAACATAGTCCTATGTTTCTTCTTTCAAGACTTGTGTTCTCAAGATAAACCCTCAAAGGTGTGAGTTATATAAGTCACTTACCTAACATAAGGGAAATAAAATCCCATGTTGGTCTAATATGACATTAATTTTTGCAAAAATTCTATGGTTTACTACATAAAAGGGAGAGAGAGAAAAAAAAGTAAGAGGAAGATCAATTGGAAGCCAACTAAAAGCACTTGGGATTAAAAGAGAGAAAAATTTGGAGAAAAGTAAGAAGTACATCAAGACTCGTCAAGGACATCAAGATTTTAAGATTTATGAGAATGATTTCTTATTTCTTTCTTTTTAATTGCAATTTTTTCATAATGAACCAAATTGGCATATAGATCTAGATGAGATGAACTATAGACCTATTGTTTTAAATTGATTATTTTATTTAATGTATGATCTTAGTTTTTTTGGAACTAGTGATGTTTATTTATTGTGTTAGATTGAAGTACCCTATATAGATGATTCAATATGGAATTTCATATGTATGATTGGAATAAAACTTCAATAATGAGAGTTACATATAGTCCTAGATATAGGAACATATAAATCTTAGGTTAGAATCAAATTTATAAAGAAAATTCATAAAATAAGTTAATGCGCTCTTAGATGCTTTATTAGAAAAAGATTTCACTAAATCAACTTAGGGATATGAGCTCTATATCTTGAGAAAGAATATAATTATCACTTTGAAATTCTTCTTGATATAAGAATCTAGGATTAATCACAAAGTTGCAAATACCGTATCAGATTGGGTTCTAATATGATACTTTATCGGTATTGGTTAATACCGAGTACCGTTTCAGGTAATTTTTTAAATTTATGAAATAGTCCCTGATTTTTTTTAATTTGCTAAATAGTCCATCGGTATATTGTATAGTTGTACTTTATACTTTATTTGTTTACATCAACCATGTCTCCAAAAATCATAATAATAAATAATAATCACAATTAATATAAAATAACAATAATTTTTAAATATTTCACATAT
>JANZLC010021561.1:0-10952 GCA_026413385.1 Erythroxylum gracilipes
GACTGCTTCCTTATAAGTGGTAGGAATGTCATCAATTTCAATTGGAGATGCATAAGCCACCATATTAACATAACAAGTAGGTATTTAAATGTTCCTATCTGGCTTTCTTAATGCACTTGGTAATTGTTGCTGTGGAGATTCTTAGGTAAGAACCTCTTCTTCATCTGGCTTCTCTTCTATTACAGGAGTTTCCGCATCTACTTCATCAATGGTTGGGGTAACAATTCTTCCTTCAATCTGTTTACTTAATATTTTTAGTTGTCACCTTTCTTAACATGGTAGATTCATCAATGTTAACATCCTTGCTGAAAATTATTTTCTTTGACTCTGAGCACCAAAGACGATATCTTTTCACATCAAAGTGATCCCCATAAAATTGCTTTCTTTGCACGTGGATCTAGCTTTGACTCCTTAATATGATAATATGTAGTGGAACTAAACACATAAGGAATTATAGTCTATAGTAGGTTTTGCAAACCATTTTTTTCAAAGGTATTTTACCACTAATAGCAATTGATGGAAGGTGATTGATGAGATGATATGCATATATAACATATGTAACAACCTCAACCCAAAATTCGTTGCCCAACCCAGTATTGGGCAACATACACCAAACTTTCTCTAGCAATGTTCACTTCATATGTTTTGCCACCCCATTTTGTTATGGTGTATCCTTGACTGTGAAATGTCTGACAATACCTTCATCTTTATAGACTTTTAAAAAAGGATCACTCCTGTACTCCCTACCGTTATCTATACGGAGATGCTTGATCCTTCTTCGTATTTGAGTTTCCACCATCTTCTTCCATTTGAGGAAAATTTCTAGCACTTCATCCTCAGTATTCATAGTATACACTCATACTCTCCAGGAAAAATCATCAATAGAGGTCACATAATAGTGTTTTCTTTTGAAGGTCCCTATACATTAAAGTGAACATAATCTAAAATACCCTTCATATTATGGATTGTAGTGTTGAATTTCACTCTTGTCTGCTTCCCTTTGGCAACGTGATGAGTTTATAGAACTTAACGCTTTTTTTCTTCTTTTTCTTTTTATTTTGGCGCTAGATTTTGTTATTTTGGCGCCCTTTTGTATATTTTGTGCCCCTACTTATCTCTACCTTATACCCTAATTCTTTTATATCCTAACCACATGCACGTTCCCCTGTTCTACCTATTGAAAAAGATAAGAAGATATTGTAGGTAAAAGGTCAGGCACAGTAAGAACAAAGCTTCAACACATGGATGTTTGTTGATCGTATATTGATGTTGATAATGATGGCTTTGGCAATAGTCTTTACCATCATTTTTATATATATAATATGCTCTTTCTTTCCTTTTTTTCCACTATTTTTTCCCATATATGATATGAGTGTGGGGTTAAGGAAGGTCAAAGTTGGAAAACCATGG
This sequence comes from Erythroxylum gracilipes, assembly GCA_026413385.1. Classification (NCBI taxonomy): domain Eukaryota; kingdom Viridiplantae; phylum Streptophyta; class Magnoliopsida; order Malpighiales; family Erythroxylaceae; genus Erythroxylum; species Erythroxylum gracilipes. The sequence continues at coordinate 1,411 of JANZLC010021561.1, forward strand.
TATCTGCTTCTGGTTAATGCAACAGTGGAGTCAACTCAATCCTTTCTTAGTTCATACGAAAACAAGAAACAGGGATTACCATCTGATTGCTGAATTCTGAATTTGCTATGTCTATGGCATCACAAGTAGCTTTGAAGTTTTCCTTCAAGTTGCTTTCTATAAGCAAATCTGCTCTGATTTAGTTCTCCAGTCAACTGTTCCAGTTGACAACTCCACTCAGCTTCTTTAACCTTAAGATTTTTCTAAACAATCTCTGTATATCTGCTTCACACGTTTCAGTTTCTTTTGCAGTTTTGCAAAAGAAGAGTGCCTCACTTCCTAAATTTGAGTTTCTGGAGTTCTCTAATGGATGCCAGTAGTTCTTTATTCTTCTGCTCTAAAAGCTTTCATGTAAAATGTCTCCTTTGTGAGCAATGCATGTCTTAAAGCTTCGAGTTTCTTGATGAGGTAGAGCTTGATTGCACATCTTTAATCTATTGTCAAGGTCTTCTGAAATTCTGCTCTGAGAATGCAAGCTTGTCTGCAACAAGCAAATCTCATTAATCAGTGTAGACTTTTCTTGCTTCCATTCTTTCTTATTTTGTCTGAACTGTTTTCGTATCTTTTCATGAGCTTCTTCCAGATGTTTAAATTGTTATGTTTTCCATTTTAGCTCATCCCCAACCTTCCTGCTATCTTCCTTTAACTTGAGAAACAACCCATCTCTTTCTCTCGGTTCTTTGGATGATTTTGCCTTTTCTTCTGCTTCAGAACATTTCTTTTGCAAAGCTGACAGAAGTCCTTTAAGACCTTCATTCTCTACCATAACTGTGTTGATCTTTTGCTCTTGATCCATGCTCTTCTCATTCACCTCATCCACACCCAAAAGCAATCCTCTTCGTTCCTCCTCCCATCTTCTGGCCTCCAAATCAATTCATTCAAAGTGAATTGAAGGTCCTCACACTTCTGCTTCACCACAGATATTTGCACCTGTGATACATGGTAAAGAAAGCATATTTGTATCCTCTTTCTGGCTATCACTTCTCCTAAATCATGATATCTTCTATTTCTCCTTCTTTTTTCTTCTCAACAACCTGTTTATGTTCTTGAATGGCATGTTTTTGTCAAAAACTATGCACGTTGACATATTTCCTTTGGTTTCATGGTCATTTTTCCATAATGAAATGGATGTAACAGTTGGCTCGCTGAATATATATTTATATACACATATTTTCTGGAGATTGGAATATACAAAATGTTGAACCAAAGTGGAATATACAAGATCAAAAATGAGTAAAATACTAAAGCGTAAAAAAGATCTATTAAGTGCGACTGCAATAGCTAACAGTAAAATTCATTTTTCTTTTTTGTCAAACAATAAATTTATATTAGATAACTTCTTTCCTCAAATGAAAATATATTTTGAATTATAAGAATTAGTATAAATTAAATTATAATAATTAATTATTATAACAATGAACTTTTAAACTAATTTAAACTATATGGACCGATTCTAAAGAACTCTTTTCATCTTTTCTAAAATACTTAACGACATATTATTTTGTTGCTATAAGTATTTCTTTAGCAATCATATAATGTGGTTGCTGTAAAGAAGTCATGTAAATTTAGCAACTAAATTTATTGATTGTTAATGGAAAATTTGAAATATTTGGAGTGACCACTCAATAGTTGGTTGTTAATAATAAATTTCTATAGCGACCATTAAAGTTGTCGCTAAGTTTGATTGTTATATTATTATTCATGAATTGTATGTTTTAGTGACCATCTATAGCCACCAAGTATTGATTGGTCGGTAAAAAATATACGTAACTTATATATTGCAACCAAATAATTTTTTGTTGCAAAATGTATATAATTAGCAACCATTTTACTATAGTTGCTGAGAATTTGGTTGCTGAAACCAAATTTTCTTATAGTGACTATACGCGGATCTTGACTTCATTTCTAGCATCTGTAATTAATATCTTCACGTACTGCCATATATTTATTTTTTAATTAGCTTTTGATATTGGATGGCAAACTAAAAAGTAAATTTTAAACAAGAAATTCAAAATTTTTGGTCAAAGTTGATGCTAATGTATCTTATTTTGCTATTGAAGAAGTTAGGATTGCACATGCAGTACTGTCATAAGTTTTTCTTAGATACAATACGTGTTTAATCTAAGTCATATAACTTGTTTAATCTGCACTGAAAGTCTTTAAGGTAACAATAATAGCTAATAATTTAATCATATAGTATTTTAACCATGATTGAAAGGCATATCCACAATTTATTTAATTCAATTCATCACTAATAGTAATAGCTAGGTTACTATCATAAAATAATGTGCAAAATTAAAAATTAAAAATAATAATTGATTTTACATTGGAATCATCATATTAAATTATTATGTGATTATACATATTTAACTAAAATAATTATATCATTTTTAGTTAAAAATATTAACTCTAAGAGGTATCGAAATGATATTCTGCAATATAATTTTTTGCAATTTCTTTCGAGTTCTCATATGTAACTTATGATATATATATATATAATTTTTCGTAATTTCTTTCGAGTTCTCATATGTAACTTATGATATATATATATATATATATATACATTTTTGGAACAAAAAGTCAGTTGTGGTGATTATTTAGAATAGGTCATTGAGAAATGATATTAAATTATCTGCGAACTTTATTTACTCTGTACTATCGTATTAAAATTTTTACTATGCTTATGCAAGTTAGAAGTACCGTTAAATGTATCTGGTAATTAACTCAATGTCTATTCATAAAAACATATGGGTTAAAGATTTGTAGCAAGTCATGATTTTAAAATATGTTGCCACGTATGCGACTCTTACATATTGACTTTTTTTTTCCTTCAATTAAATTGTAAATATTTTCACATTTTTTACTTGAGTTTTAAACACATTTTTCAATGAATTTCAAAACATTTTAAAACCTAAAAAAAGTACAAGATGCTGTCCTTGACGTATAACGGATAATAAAAATAACATCTTACTATTTTTATTAATTTAGGAAAAAAGTTAAACACTCAATTATAAGATAAAATTAAAATGACAAGATATAAAAATTTTATGCATCACAATAGTAGTTACTTTTTTTATATCCAAAGCTTTATCTCCTATATTTATCTATTTAATGCTAGTTACTTTATTTTCTTATGGTGTTTCTTTTATTTTAATTATCTCTCATTTCAAGCTCCTCATTTGGGCAATAAAAATAAAAATAAAAATAGATCTACAAATTAGAAAATTTTAAAAAATGAATATAAATGTAAGAAAAATTGGTAACTGATAAGATTCTGCTTGAAAGAATGATGATTAACTATTATGTTGAGCCGTTAGCCTTATTTAGATTCCTCTAGTCAAGTTTTAGTGTGTGGTATTGATTGGTTCTCCACTGCTACAAATCAATTTGGATTTGACTCAAATGTCAGCTTCTACATAAGAAATCAAAGTTCATTTCTTTCTTAATTTGAGGAAGGCCCTGGGTCAGATGGATATAATGTTTTTTTTTTCTAAAACTTATGGAACATCACAGGCCAGCTTCTAATGAGTAGTCCAGGAGTTCTTACACAATGGGAAGACGCTAAAGGAGATCAATGTTGCATATATTTACATGATCCCCAAAGTTTCTAAAGCCATTTCTCTTCAAGATTTTAGGCATATATCTTGCTGCAACACAGTGTACAAGGTCATTGTCAAGCTTTTAGGTGACAGGCCTGAGGATCCTCTCAAGAAATTGATTCATTTTTTTCAAAAATTCTAAGAGAAATTTAATGTATGTTGTACTTGTTTTTATTTAGGGTCATTTTATTAGGCATGATGGTTTTCCAGAGAAAAATGAAGGATCAAGAAAATACAAGTCATAGTATCTTTATGCTAACAACCTTAGAAGAAGAGCTTCTAAACCCAATGCTAAAAAATCTATAGAAAGATTAACATATTTATGTTATTATAAATATGTTAATAGTTATAGTTAATTAGATGGGAGCAACAGCATCATGATGTACTAAACCATGCGCTATATCTAAACATACAGAGAACTTAAGGGTATCCCTAGGGCACTTATTATGATTATCGTAATTTAGGGATACTAATGGCGATTGGCTATTTGTAGAGCTCACTAAGGTGAAGAAGAAGAGGATGAGAGAGAGGAGAAGCGCTGTTGAAGCTAGTGATTTTGAAGACATACTTTATAGATTAACCACCTTGGATTTAGAAACAATTTTCTTTGTTGTTGTGAGATAAAGCTCGAGAGGTGAATTAAATCTACTTTCTAATTAGTGTTTGTTCTCTTATATAAGTGATATAGAGAGTAGTATATACATCAATGTACTAATAACTCAGCATTAGTGATCGGCAAGTTGTTGAAGGCTTCTACTTTCTTAGAATGGTTGATGTTTATTTGCTATAGTCAAGTGAAAAAATAGGTTTACAAAAAATGTGTAATAGCTTCATCCTCCTCGAAAAGGAAAATCTCTTAAGTAATTTGACTACGAAAATATAAAATAGGAGTGGCTTTAATTAATTCTTTTTAAAATATTGTTAAGCTAGTAGAAGTTTTATACATTTATGTATCCACAAATTAGCTAAATTCTGAAACCTTATACTTCATTTTCATTAGGACAAACATCAAAATTGTTAACATAATATCTTGTTGATCTTATCATTATAAGATGTACTCTTATTTTATTTTTGATCTTATTATTATAAGATATACTCTTATCTTATCCTTGATATGATAAGATTGTATAACATAAAATTAGAGATATTTAGTTAGACAAATTATATATAAATACCCTTTATAAATTGAATTGTGATATTATCATTATAAGATGTATTCTTATCTTATTCTTGGTCTTATTATTATAAGATATACTCTTATCTTATCCTTGATATAATAAGATTGTACAACATAAAATTATAGATATTTAGTTAGACAAATTATATATAAATACCCTTTATAAATTGAATTGTATACACGAAATATAAAAAACTTCTTTTTTCCTTTCACTTTCTACACGATATTAAAGGTCAAAATTCTAGAGGTTTCTTCATTCTTTTTTTCTAACAACATTCTGTTTTCATATTATGAGTTTACAAATCTGCTTCAAAAACAATTTTCCATATATCAAATTGTTCTTCTCAAGTAGACTATAATGATGCAAAAATTATCTTCAAAAATATAACCGAGCATCGTCATGCGTTAGGAAAAGTTGTTGAAGTTTGAAACCCTAGTTTTCAGTGTCTAGAAGAAGGAGAAAGGCTAAACGATGTCATTTTCGAACCAGCAAAATGAAGTCATTTTAGTCCAAATGACAACAAATCATAAACCCTTCATTTTTGGCCATGCAGTGATAATGCATTGCCACGTCAATGAAACGTCATCCTATATCATTATTACACATCATATTTGGTATAGGTGTCTTTTTCTCCTTTCTCCACGTGTCTTCTATCAGTTCGATGTTAGCAAGCCCTTTTTACTAGTTCGGTTCGATTTAGATTAGTTAACTTTAGCTTTGACTAGGCAATTCACCTTTATTCCACTAAGTTTTTTAATAAACTAGACCAATTCCTAAAGTTTTGGGCCATTTTGAATCCATTTCTGAGGTTAGATTGACCAAATTTAATTTCTATAGACAATTTTCTCCATTCTATTGTCGTTTATTGAATATGGATATCTTTACACTTACTTAATACATTATGAACCTTATCAATGTTACATTTGGTAGGTTAAACTATGATTTATGGGCCGAGGAAATGTGCATTTTTCTTAAAGGAAGGCTCATATGGTAAATTGTTACTAAAGAAATACTAAAACCAACCAAAATGGCAGGCAAAGAAGAGGAGAAATTTATAGGGCACTTGGTACCTTAGGATGGAATGAATCATTAAATACGTACATGATTTTGAATACAATTGCTAAAGTAATCAAACTAGATTTTCAACACCTTGACATAACTAAGGAGGTGTGGGAATTTTTAAAAAAATTATTACTCTATATCCAATTATGCTAATTTTTTTAGCTTTATCGAAGACTTCATCAGTTGTAACAACAACCTGGCCAAACAATCTGTAGCTATGTCTCATAACCGTAAGAACTTCGAGATCAAATTGCGCTTAGAGATCCTACATGGCCTAGTCCTACTATAGCCACCATTTATGAATCTTCATGATCATCAACATATTTGGCATTTATTGACTACTCTTTTAGAGGAATTAAAATCTATTTGTAACTCTCTTCTCCATCAAGGTTCCTTATCAACACTTGACACTATGATCAAAGAACTAATTATAGAAGTGATTAAACTCAATGCACTTAGTATTGAAAAACCCAATCCACCTACTAATGATGTTCTAGCTACTTATACCTTATCCTCCAAATATTCTCATAACTCAGTTAAGAAACGTTATAAAGGATCTTACAGCTACTGCAAACATTATGGCCATCACATTGTTAAGTGCATAAATGACTTCAGAAAAAATTATTGACAAAGTAATTCATCCAAGCCCTCTTAACCTCCTTACTACTATTGTTGCCACAAAGGGTCCTATAAAGAGTTCTTCTCCCAAATTCTCCTTAAAAGATCATACTTTTCTCCAACAACTTCAACCCAATTTTAGTATTGTCTCTTCATCTACCTTATATGTCACAATTGGTATAGCCTTACCTACTACTTTTCTTATCCCCATAATGTCCTTAAATCTCATTTTTGTTGGTCATTTATGTGAATTTGGTATTGAGTTATCTTTTTCAAGTTGTGGTTGTATTGTGTAGGATCCACAGACAGGTAAGATCTTTGGGACAGAGCATGAAGTTGGGTGACATTTTTAGCTTACTTCCCTACATCTACTATCAAAAATTATTGTTGGAGTTCTTACATATCATTTTTGGCATTCTTGTCAAGGTCATATTTCTACTATTAGGATATTTAATTTCTAGTGGTTTTTTAGGCCCTGTTAAAAATGAAAACTATGATTGTGTTTCATGTCAACTTTCTAAAAGTTATGCTTTATGTTTTTCTCTTAATAGTTATAATTCCTTAAAACCGTTTGAAATAGTTATTGTGATATTTAGGGGCATTCTCCTCATTATACGATGGGTGATTTATGATACAATGTGATCTTTGTTAATGATTTCTCTAGTTATACATGGATCTATCTCATACGTCATTGGTCTGAATTATTCTTGTTTACTCTCTCTTTGCTAATATGATTCAGACTCAGTTTTCTTGTAAAATTAAAGTACTTAACTATAATAATACCATGGAATATAAAGATACAAATTTCACTGAATTTCTTGTCCAACAAGGTACTATTATCCAAAGGTCTTTTCCAAGTACCTCTCAATAAAATAGACGTGTAGAACGAAAAATACATATATGTTCTTGATATTGTTTGAGCTCTCTTTATATCTTCTTCATATCCATAAAGCTTTTGAGGAGAAGCATCTCTTACTACTATATACACTATAAACCATATCCCTTCTCCTATTATTAACAACATTTCTCTATATGAATGTCTATTTAATAGTAAGCTTGATTATCAAGCTCTTAAAGTTTTCGGTTATGATTTTTTTGTTCTTTTATAACCTCGTGAGTACGCCAAACTAGAACCACGAGCATAACTATGTTGTTTTTTAGGATATGATGTAGAAGACAAAGGGTACAAATGTTGGGATCTGTTTTCACAAAAAAACTTCATATCTCTTATCATAAAACTTTCTGGGAACATAAAATGTTTTCGACTCTCTCAAAATTTCGAGTCAGTGATCCCCCACATCAATTCTTCTATAATGCTACTATATATGTGTTGGACCCCGAACTTTTCTTGAAATTTTGAAGTATAAATTGTCATAAAATGAGAAATTTGGGTTAAATTATTCATGTGTAAAGAAAAAGAAAATTTAAGAATGTAAAGTGTTATATGAGTTTAAGATAGGTGATATGATTACTTATGGCCTAAAATGGTGTTTTGAGTTTAAATAGAATTGATAGTGAATGAATTGCTTTAAATGGAGTTGAAAAGCAAGAAATGATTAGTGAAAGTGTTAAATTTTAGAGAATTGAAAATCTGAAATTTTGAGGATGAATAGTAGCAGAAAGTGGCAACTTTGATCTGAAACTTTGGGAATTTTTCTGGCTTGATTTAGGCAGAATTTGATAAAATGATCTTCATGAAACTTGTAGCTTCTGTTGAGAGCTTACTATCTCCATAAAGTATGATATTTTTCGATGTCGGGATCGAAAGTTATGATCATTCGAAATTAGGTTATTTTGCTTTGTGTTTGGAAATTTCTCATAAGTATAGATTTGTGTGTACTGTGTTTTAAGGAAAATTCTGAACTGATGTGGTTTAAATTAGATTAAGTGGTCTACATGAAAGTTGTAGCTTGTCTTTTAGTCTTTCCAACGCTATAAAGTATGCAATTTTTGGATATCGAAATTGAAAGATGTGAATACTTGACATTTGGATATTGTTTAGGTGATTTTTTAACAGGGCAGAAACTTTGATTAAACAATTGACCTAGCTAGAGGTTGAAATTGCCTTTAAGTGCTTCATGAAAGTTTTAGATTATATTTTGATCTTTCCATTGATGTAAAATATGGAAATTTTGGAACATGGAAAGTGGAGTTATGATTTTTAGAAGTTTTTGTTACTGTTTTAGTATGATCATTAGTGGACAGAAACATTGAAGTGGTTTTTGACTCCCATTTTTCTGTCCTTCATAGAAGTTGTAGAGCTTCCTTTGAGCTTTCTATTGATACCAAATTTGTCAAATTTCTAGTTCGAGATCAAGAGTTATGATTTTTGGAAAATTCGGTTATATATATATAATTGAAGTTCTGTTATTTTGCTTATAATCCGACCCTTTTGCAATCTTTTGCTTATAATTTCTCCGTCTAATATCCGATTGACTTGGTTTTTGAAGCATTGGATTTCTAAGACAATTATCTACTTTTTTGTGGGAAATTATGATTTTTGAGATTAATCTGGAAAAGATTTGATTTAATTAAAGTGAGTTGGAAAATTTTCTAAACATGCTTCAGTATTTTAGTGAAATCTCGATCTATACAGCTCCGATTGAGTTGATTCTTATCCCTAATTAAACTAGAGAAATAGGGCTACCAAATTTATGAAGGACTTGAATTTCAATTTAGTCTTTAAGGATATCAATTTTCAGATGGAAGTAAATCAGTTTTAGCATAAGAATAATCCGAAATGTTTGGAATATAACTTTTGGAGTAGTGAACCAAATTAAATGATTTTGGTGGCGTTATGAAATTGAGACAATGAGGAACATTTTTCTAGAAGAAAGTTTTAGCAAATTCCTTCAATTTAATGATTTGAAAAATGTCCTAAGCTAATTATGATTTAATGTTATTTGGGACTTTGTATTATTTTATGTTTTTAAGGACTTAATTAGCATGTTAATATGAGAAATTAACAAGTTAATTTATGTAAGATCATATGGCATAAGTTTATTGGATTAAATTAAATTAAAGTGTTAGAAATTAAAGTGTTAGA
>JANZLC010021653.1:0-10946 GCA_026413385.1 Erythroxylum gracilipes
TTTTAATTAGTGCAATTTAAGTATTAAATGGACAATAATTTAGTAAATTATTTATCATTAATTAATATAAAAATGTCTATTAACACATACGCATAAAAGATTGGATAAAAAACAAAGTGTGCATGATTGTCATTTTAAGCAAGTCACAATCGTGACTTATAGTCTACAATCGTGACCCACTTTATAACAGGTGGTACATAAGTGAGTTCTTCACTTATGTACAAACAACGAAATTCAGCTTAAAATACACTCCATTGAGAGGCTAAGGGTCCAGAAGAGTTCTGTAGGTTGATTGGAGTGATCTTGAGGTTTCTTCATGCAATTTATGCAATTGTTGCACAAGTTTAATTGCGCGTAACTTGATTATAATATAACTCTTGATTGAGTATCTACTTGAATTCATCTTGTTTGGTGCTCTCACCACCCTTACAGACTATTATTCTCCATCTTTTCATGCTCTCAAGAGGTCAAGGAAGGTGTTTGGTGTTTGTAACAACCCAAACAAGAAGAAGAAGTAAGAAAGGAGGAGTTATCCTTAAGGTACACAATTTTAATTACACGCTCTTTCAATTCTGTCTATTACATACATATGATTCTAGATTTTTTGGGCATGTTGTGAGGTTGAAATTTTGATTCCAATGCTTTCGCTGCATAGCCATGCACGAGATGCATGGACGCATGGCTTCCCTACATAGATGACTTTAATCAAACAACCTTTGCTTTGGCCTTAAAGTTAACATACTTCTCCAGATTATGATTGTAAAACCAATCCTTTTATGGTGAGAAATCATCCCATGTTTAAATATGATAACTTCTGAATTTATGTAAACCTATAGTTTATGATAAATTGAGCCTAGCTCTACCTCAAAAGGCAACTTTGAAAGGCGACAATAGTATTCCTACTTAACATCCCAGAACAAGGTTGGACATCTGATGGATATATTAGGAAAAAGGCTATAATAGGTCGAACATTGTCCCAAACCATTGAGACAAGTTTAGGCTCTAATATTATGATAAATTGGGCCTAACTCCACCTCAAAAGGCACCTTGGAAAGGTTTTCTATACATTTATAAATCATTTTAACATTCTTTACTTGCTTAATGTGAAATTTCTGACACACCTCGTCAGCCCATAGGCCATAGCTGGACTAAACATCTGATAGGCATATTGAGCAAAGGGCTATAACATGCCAGACATTACCCCAAACTGTTGAGATAAGTTTAGGCTCTCATACCATGATAAATTTGGCCTAACTCTACCTTAAAAGGCACATTGGAAGGGGAGGTATGCCATACATTTATAAACCATTTTAACATTCTTTACTTGCTCAATGTAAGATTCTTGACAAAATGTGGGCTAAACTTGTTTCAATAGTTTGAGGCGATACCTAGCCTATTGCAGTCCTTTGCCCAATATACCCATTAGATGTCCAGCCCAAGGTACCTTTTGAGGTGGAGTTAGGCTCAATTTATCATAGTATCAGAGCCTAAATTGGTCTCAATAGTTTGAGCCGATGCCCAACCTGGTGTAGCCCTTTGCTTAATATGCCCGTCAGATGTCGAGCCTTGCTCTGGGCTAGGGGCTGTCAAGAATCCCACATTGAGCAAGTAAAAATGTTAAAATAATTTATAAATGTACGTCAAAATTTCCCTTCCAAGGTGCCTTTTAAGGTGGAGTTAGGCCCAATTTATTAGTTTACACTTAAACTTTTCAAATTTTAATCAAATTTATTTTGATTAATTGGTTTTAGGGTTTTATAAGGTTAACAAGTTATTCGTAAATAATATCTAATATGATTTTAAGACTCAAGATGTGCAAATTTTTCAATTTCAATTCCAAAATTTGATCAATAATAATCAAATATTTTAATCACATTATAGAATTAAAACATAATGTTGATACCATCTGTTGAGAAATCAGGGGTGAGCCCAATCTTGCATGTAGTAGAATAAATATGAAACTTTTTTGTTTTGATTTTTTGAAAGCCAAGACCACTTAAACTCTATAAATAATTATCATATAAATCAAAATTCGTGCTTTATTTTGAAGCTTGATCTTTTTCTTGTCATTTTCCTCAAGTTGTGAAATTGACTTATCTCAACCATCGTAGTTATAAAAGTGTCTGACCTTTAATGTTATCCATAAAACATATTGAGAGAACTTTATAATTGTTATAGAGAGGGTTAGACAAGAAGTGTCAACTGCCTTAGAGCCTAAGCCTATTTATAATAAGTTTTGGACATTTTAGTAATCTAATTAAAATTAGATTCTAATTTCAACTAAACTTTTTTATAATTAAAATTAATTCTTAATTATAATTATAATTGATTCTAATTAAATACTAATTTGACCCAAATAAGATCCAATATATATAGAGGTATTTATATAACTTTAGCATCACACCATCTTGTAAAGCTTTGGTGCGAAAATGATATTTTTATTAAGAGAGATGCTCTACCCTCTCTCTAGACTCCACCTCGATATTCTTTAGCCTTCGCTCCTAAAAAACCCCTTTGTGTCTCCTGATCCTTCTTTTTCCTTCCATAATTGCCCTTCCCTCTTCCTTTTTTGACCCTCTCTCTGAGGGCCATCTTGTCTTTTCCCTACCTTTTCAACTTTCTCGCCTATCACTATGCTTGACTCTTCCACCCACTCACATGCGGATTTCCCCTTCTACCTTTTGTTCCCCCTTTTCCCACTCAAACCCCTCGGCTAATAGCCTCTGCTACTAATCCTAGACCTCTGAAAACCTGGAAATAGGTAGTGGGCGATACCATAGCTTCCACCCTCTCGTACAAACCTCCGACCGCTTTTGAAGGTAAGCTCATTATGTGCCCAGATTTGGAAACTTTGCAAAAAGGGGCAAACTATTATAAATCTACTCTTATTGAATTTTTCTTGGACCAGTGACTAGCTTTTCCCCTAGTCCTTCGTTGGGCTAATAAAATGTGGAAAAGCAGAGGATTCGTAGATGTGCTGCTCTCGGAAGATAATCTAATCCTCTTCTCCTTTAAATCCATTTCCACAGCGAACAAAATTTTAGAGCAAGGTCTGTGGCATTTAGGGAGCCAACCTATTTTTCTGCAACTTTGGCAACCTAGGTTGAAGCTTAAAACTATCAAAATCTAGAGCCTCCCCGTATGGATCAATTTCCACAATGTTCCCCTTAAGTATTGGACCACTCAAGGCCTTAGCTAAATAGCAAGCTTCATCGATAAACCGTTGTGCATGGACGAAAATACGGTAACCAAAAAGAGGATTGGCTATGCATGTATATGTGTTAGTATCGAGCTCTCTCAAAATGTCCCCAATGAAATTCCTATAATGCGATTAGGTGAAGGGAATCAATTATGGGAGGATAGTATTGTTGTGTCCTACAATTAGAGGCCCCCGGTAAAGGATCAATCTACTATATGGAAACCCATAGGTAATCTTTTTAAGTCTGGCACTTATCAAGAGCTGATGAACCCAGAGTCAGATGTTCTATATGATAATGATCCTACTTCTGTTATTTTGAAGGATGTTGAAATTGTAAATGGTATTACATCTACTATTGCTATTGAGGTGGCCAATATAACAACTGCTACTGCAAAATCAGAATCCCTGCTTACCATGGACAAGGCTTTGACAGTGGAGTATATTATAGGAAACTCTGAGGTTATTCAAGATAGTCCAACTCCCATAGTCCTCCCTAATGTCCCACTATTAACTAATGTTGCGGTTCCCTTTCTTGATGGGATAAATGGCTTAACTGATTCATCTCCGGAGAGTGATCCTGTGCCCGAAGATACTTTAGCTTTCTCTCAGCCTCTTTCCCACGATGAACGCAGTGTTACTTCGCTATCCACTTCTAAATGCAAATCCCCACGAGGAAAAGGTAAAGGCCTTAAAACCCCATCTACTTTAATATAACAATTGTAGCTTGGAATGTGAGAGGAATTAATAGTCCCTCAAAACTACTTGCTCTAAAGGATTTTGTTACTAGAGAAAAATCTCTTTTGCTTGGGTTACTAGAAACCAAACTTCGGTTGGGCAATCTAAATAAACTTAATGTTTTGGGTTCTTGCTGGAGAATGTTATCCAACCATAGCCTAAATGCTTATGGACAAATCATTGTTTGTTTCAATTCAGAGGGAATTAAAGTGGAGCTTTTAGATATAACTGATCAGATGATGCATCTACACATTTTACTGTTGCATGGAAATATTGAGCTGAATGTTTCTTTGTGTACGCAAGTAATTTTGAATTTTAGCATCAAGACCTTTGGAATGGCATCCGTTAGCTCAGTGCCACTATGTTCAAACCTTGGCTTGTTTGTGGGGACTTCAACTCCATTCTTTTTGCTGCTGAAGCTCAAGCTATTGTTAGTTTGAGAATCTTTCTACAGATCTTTGGGACTGCGTTGAACATGTTAGACTGACTGATCTAAAGTTCATTGGGCACTCTTTCACCTAGTCAAACAAGCAACGGGACTGATGGTTCATTAGGAAAAAACTTGATAGAGCTCTTGTCAATGATCTATGGCTTCAACATTTTTCCAATAGTCTGGCACACTTTCTGAATCCTTTGTTCTCAAACCATACGCCTATCCTGGTCTCCAACTTATCCACTCTAGTTGCTACTCGTCATCCCTTCCGATTTAATAATTTCCTTATTAAGGATTTGAGTTTTGCTATTGCTTGCAGGGAAGGAGCTACACTCCATGTTAGAGGGACTAAACAATTTTGTTGCACTAAGAAATTAAAGCTCATTAACAAAAACTCAAGCTTCTGGACTCTTCAAAAGGACTTACAGCTGAAGTTGTTAATACTTCGAGAATGGAATTGACAAGAATGCAGACTCTCTTATCTGCCAATCCGGGGCATCCTACTCTCATTGAGCAAGAGAAACATGCTCTCTTCACCTATCTTCAAGCTATCCAAAATCACTCTTCCCTTTTTCATAAGCATGCTAGGGTGAATTGGCTACAGGATAGGGACCGAAGCACCCAATTTTTCTTTCACTTTATTCTTACCAGGAAAACTATAACAACATCTATACTATCTCTTCCTCGACTGGCAGTCTCATCAAGGATTCAAAAGAAATACATGATGAAGCCTTCCGATTTTTTAGCTCTTCCCTTGGCACAACAACATCCACACATGTCTCCCTTGGAGAGCTACAATGACTCAACCAGCCACAAGTCTCTTATTCAACCTTTACTCTCTAAACTAAGCCAGTGGATGAGGCTGAAATTGACAAATGTGTATTTGCTATGAATGGATTTTAATGGTTTCTTCTACCAACATTCGTAGAATATCATTGGTGGTTTTGCTAAAGAGGCTATTTATGAATTCTTTATGAATGGAATTCTTCTCAAGGAACTCAATAAAACTTTTCTATGCTTGATTCCCAAAGGAGCAAATCCAAAGAGCTTTGCAAACTATCGTCCCATTTCTTGTACCAATTGTCTTTACAAGGTGATATCGAAAATATTGGCTGCACGATTAAAGGAAGCTATTACTCGTCTCATAAATGATAATTAGAGTGCTTTCTTGTCCGATTGATACATCGGTGACAATGTACTTATTGTTCAAGAACTGCTAAAGGGCTACTCTGCCTCTAATAACCCCCCGAACTGCACGATTAAAATAGACTTCCACAAAGCATTTGATAGCGTCAGCTAGTCTTTCATCCAACATATGATTGAAGCCTTCGGATTATGGAATGTATCACTTCAGCTTCTTTTTTGATTCTTATCAATGGGGTCCCCTTCCACATACTTCAAAGTTGCACGAGGCCTCGGACAGGGAGATTCCCTTTCCCCCTACATCTTCATACTTTCTATGGAAGTGTTAAATGCTTACATTCAGAAGGCGACAATCTCCAATCCCAACTTCAAATACCATTCTAAATGTAAGAAGCTTAATCTCACTAATCTTTGTTTTGCGAACGAAATTCTTCTTTTTTGTAGGGCATATTTGGAGTCCATTCTCTCTTATATGTGTGCCCTCAATGCCTTCAAGAATATGTCTGACCTTCATATGAACCAAAACAAAAGTCACTTCCTTCTTTCAAAAGGTGCTGGAAAAACGGAAAATCTCATTTTGGAGACAACTAGAATGAGATCTCAGAATCCTCCTCTTTTATACCTAGGCCTTCCAATATCCACAAAGCGACTAAACTTTGCTGAGTGTGGACCTCTATTAGATAAGATTCAAAAGCGAGTTAAGTCTTGGGTGAACAAATCCCTTTCTTATGTGGGTATGCTCTAGCTTATCAAATCCATCCTCAATTCCTTGCATATTTATTGGAGCTTCCATATCTTCCTATCTCAAAGCATCTTAAAATAAATTGAAAGAACATTTTGATCATTCTTGTGGAGTCACTCTAATGGACATCCTGGAGCTACTAAGCTAAAATGGGTAGATATTAATTTTTCGAAAAAAGAAGGGGGACTGAACATTCTTTCTATTAACATAGTTAATCGTGCTTTAATCCTAAAGAGATTCTGGTGGATATTGTAGGACAAGAAAAGATTATGGATAAAATGCACACATGCATACTTCCTCAGGGGGAATAGTATATGGGTGCTTAAACCGAAAGGTACTCACTCTTTCTTCCTCACTCAACTGCTTAAATTGCGAGATGTTGTCCAATAGGATTGCTCTTGTGAAAATAAAAATGGTCATCGGATCTCCTTATGGTTTGATAATTGGTCTTGAAGGGGTCCTTTAATACAATTGATCCTTAAAGTTATTTTTCTGGAAGGGTTTACCAACTGGCAAACTCACAAACAGATATATATGTGATCTATTACGACAGCACCGACCCTCGGTTTCTTGGGCTCCTAAGGCATGGAACAAGCATCTCCCTCCGAGGATCTCCTTCATCTATTGGTTGGCCATACAAAAAAAACTCTCTACAGTTGATCGCCTTCCATATATTCAAACAGATAAGCATTGTCCGATGTGTTCCTTACATCTTGAATCATGTGATAATTTCTTCTTTGCATGTGATTTTAACAAATCGATTTGGGACCATATTATTGCTTTATTTGATTGGAGAGATCCAGGTACTACTATCTCAGCGATAATAGTTGATCTATCAGCACAACAAACTTTACGCCTTATTGTATTGGGCATATGTATCTACAGGCTATAGGGGGAGAGAAACCTTCGACGCTTCAAAACTCAAGCTTACACTAAATATAGTCTGATATCCTTATTAATTGGAGAGATTCGTGAGATTTTGGTAACTATGAATTTATCTCACCATTGCAGCCCATTATCCACTCAACACTCAGGATATAGGATTACTTCCTGAATCTTCTGCTCAGCTTTGGATGTGGTTCCTAACGGCTCACGCTAGATCTATTTACTCACATTATTATAGTGTTCAATTATAGTTTTGTTGTATTCCTTTTCGTTGATTTTATATAGGTCTAGTTCTTCTTTCCTTGCATATTTTGTATAAGGTCTTTCCTTTGAACTCCCTTGTCTATTCCCCATATCATTCTCTTCTTCTTAATCAATTTTCCTTTTAAAAAAAATCTAATATTTAATCACAAATTTTCTCAAATTTTATAATCAAGTCCAACTTGATTAATACACATATTCTCTCTTCAGCTTATTCTTTACGTGAGTGACCTATTAGGTTTTTGAATATATTGGCAATGAATATAAATTATAATCCTAAATTGTAATATATATATATATATATTAAAATTAGCGTCTAGTAACACTTCATGACCACCTAAATGTTTAGGAATATCAAAGTGGAATTGACTAACCTCTCTATACTTGATTTTTCGATATAACTCAATTCTTTATTTTATAATATTCTCATTAGACATAACGCATATAAATAATGTCCACTCTATTTGAGTTCAATCATATTAGTTCACCAAAAATTTAATTAATGATATTTATAAATTAGTTTACAAAGTGTCATTCTACCTTGATCAAGGGTTTTTCAAATAAATATTAATCAAGAATAATAAAACATTATTTTTAGTTACTTTAGGGTTATGAATCATCTGTTGATCACTCAATTACCTCCACATAATTCATGTTATATCCAATGACTACCGATTAAGTTACCCTTGACTAGAATATGTCATAAATAGTATTAAAATAAAGTAATTCCTATATGAGATGCTTTGGTAATCTTAATTCAAATGATTACTTATACAATCATCAAAATTAGAATTTTTATAGACATATAAGTAATGTTCTAAACAAAATTCTCATATGAAGTTAGTTTAGTGAACTTGTTTTATAACAAACACCTACACTTTCGTTTATGTCCGTATATACTTCAGCTTATATGATTGATTACTTTCTTCATAAGAAAAAAAAATTGTGTACTAACCTTTTCATGTTTTGTTAATGCCTAGTCTTAATAGAATAATGACTAGAAACAATTTAGGAATAATGCATATATATACAATATAAATTTTATAATTATAATGTTATCATAATTTTATTTGTGATGTGCGTTTATTATATGAACTTAATGCTTATAAATAATTATATTACTAAACTATAATTAACAAATTAACTGTTGCACTATGATATGGTTGGTAAGCATGGAAGATTTTTTTCGTCATAAGGGAATAAATATATAGTTAAATGGTTGTTGCTCGTGAGATGGCAAAAAGGGCTCGTGACCATGGACATGGACATGATGAGAGTGTGACGATGATCGAGTTTTTTTTTTTATATTGATGGGGACGGTTTCCACGAGTTTCATCGAACGATGGTGGCCTAGTTTAGGTAATATACATATGAACAACGTATATATGTCGAAGATTCTTTAAACAAAATTATAAGAAAAAAACCTATATTTTCACTCCTCTTCCCTTAAGGGAATTCCGTTGTTTCTGAATTTCTGTGGATCTGATGAGAACTTGGGTAATAAACCACATACCGATTGTTTGTCCCGTAGTAAATCATGTAATGATCGACGTCTTGAGTTCTTATATGTATTGATACAAGCATGGAAATTACAGTGCCTTCTTGCCCATTCTAAAGTCTGATTTAGCGACACCAAAATAACATACTACCTTCAAGTCTAAACCAAAGTACGCAATTCATCGATGCACTTCAGTTCAATGCTAGGGCTAATAGTTGAATGAATCACAAATGTCATTGCAAGAATGAATAATGCGTACGCAAGACAGAATAAATAATGGCTTGTAATTCCAGAAGTTCTCCCATTCTGATGATTATGATTTAAATTTCTGGATTGATCATTGATCTCCTATGTGTAGTCCAAGTACTTGCAACTCGAAAGTGACCCAATTCTAATAAAACCACTTTCTATATATATTAATTATATCATCAACTTAAATACAAAATTTGATGTTATTAGAAAAGAGAAATAACTATAGAATTTGATTTCTTAAAAAAAACAAAGTATTGTGTATATTTTAAATTAAGATTTTAATAAAAATTAATTTAGACTATTTTTATATTTTGTTAATTTTTATTTTATATTAAATTTGTTAGATACTTTTTTTAATTTAGCACATATTATATGTTTCTACTTTTATTTTAAAGTTTGGAGATGTAAAATTTTATTAAACAGAATAATTAAGAAAGAGATAATGTAACAATGCTAAACAGGCTACAATACCCTAAAATAGTATTTACCTTCAACCTAAACTTTATTACTCAGAATTTTCAGCTTGGAATGAATTATGAAGCCCTCCCTATTTCTCAGAAGTTGCCAAGTGCCTGGTTTGCGCTTTTGTTTAACTCTTTTTATTTTTTATTTTTAATAATAATAATAATAATAATAATAATAATAATAATATCCCTTGATATTGGTAATTTGAAAACATTTTTCGAGAGTAAAGGTGCGTATTATTAGACCTATCAGACTTTGCATATCAACGAAATTTCTACTAATTAACACTACAAGAAAAAGTGCAATCACAGACGAAATTTCCCGGCAGAAATTTTGGAGATTCTGTCGGTAACTAAATTTACCGACTATTACCGACGTAATATTATGACGGAGTCTGACTTTGGCGCGGATATGATCGGTATATGTTACCGACGGTAAAACATTACGGTCAATAATATATTACCGATGGAACAGAAAAACTAATAGTATAGTTGGTAAGAATTTACCGACGGAACTGTCAGAATTCCGTTGGAAAATTCCTAACAACTATACCAACTGCACAGCCACTAGTTGACAATACAACAGGCTGTTGCTAAGTGGACTTTGTTGCTGCAACTTTGAAAAATATTAATGTTTAAATATCACATCAGCTTGAGTTTTCCTTAAAATTGTTAATGCTTAAATTTTGTCATTTTATTTAAGTGTTCGAAATTACAGGGAAAAGACACTGAAGTGCCTAAATCCCTCAATTGTTAAAAATCCATTCGATTTTATTTATTTATTTGTATCTCAAGAAGACAAAAACTTATTTAATTATCAATATGACTATACCTTTATTACTATATAATTAGAACACTAAATAATAAATAAGATAAATTAATTTTATCACTACAAGAAATTAGCTGATCACCGACCGAAAATTCCGTCGGTAAAACATTGTTTTCAGTTGGTAAAACTAAATACCGACGGTATTTAGTGTCCGAGACATTCGGTCGGTAATTATCCCGACGGTAAAAATACCGACCAAATATTTCGGTCGGTATATAGAGACGGTATTAACGACCGTAATTTCGTGTCGGTATTAATATACCGACCGAAATCACCGGTCGGAGAATATTTGCGACGGTCATTGTTTTGGTCGGTGAAGAGAAGGTATATTCTACAACTTTTACCGACGGAAACTGTTCCGTCGGTAAATGAGTATAATATATTTTTTTAATTTTATTGTTACAGTGTTGTTGTTATAACAATGTTAGATTACATATGTACTTTAGTTTTTTGACTTACGTTATATTATTAATTAACAATATATTAATTTGTATATATATTGTGA